>KL289274.1:26579-58527 GCA_000699545.1 Podiceps cristatus | reverse complement strand
GCCAAACACCGTTCTTCATGAATATGTATAATTAGATGTTCTCTGTGAGTGAGAAGTAGTAATTAATTCAGTGTTAAACATCACAACCTATTACTTGAACTCCATGGCAACCAACATTGCCAAAAGAGAAAATGAAATTTCAAAGCCTATTTTTAAGTTATTACAGTTACACATTTCCCAAAATTTCAAAGCAAGCTTGTACTATTTTTGGATACAGACAATTGAAGTTAACTTCTCTAATTGGTAAAAGATCGAAGAGACAACTAATGATTTTTGCTTTTATTTAAAAAAAAAAAAAAAAAAAAAAGGCTTGATGGCAGTGAACTACTGCTTCCATGATACTGAAGGGTTTGAAGGCAAAGAAGAGTAAAGGTAGCTGACATCCACAGTAGTCACTCTCTGGTATGCACAGTGCTCCCAGGGATGTAATCCCAGTGGTTTTCACAGTTTCAGACACATTGCTCTCGCTGACTCCTCTGACTGACTGGGCCACCACACGGGGTTTTTAGTTTCTGACCTTAACACTTGAACCAGTGATTTTTACTTTGAACTCACTAAGGATGATGGTAGGCTGAAAAAAGCCACTGCAAATCAGCATCTCTCCAAAATCTGAATAGCCTAGTTTAAATGTGGATGTTTGTACCTTTGCATTTTCTTCCTACACAGACAAAGCCAACAGGGACTACAACAGAGTTCACAATCTTTGGCTTAGGAAAGTGGGAACAGCAAAATAAAAACCAATAGCATTCAGTAAAGCAAATTTCAGCACACCCAGACATGTCAGTCTAAAGGAAAAGGATAGTAAAGAGTGACATTTCCTTAGAAGAAAAATAGTAATGTCAGAAATACCAATCATCCTGTGGGTGGAGGTAAGATAGCAAATACAGCTAAGAGTATAGTTTGATTACACCCTGAGCACATCCCATATCTTAAATTCTAGACAGTTTAAAAGCGCCAGGTCAGTCTGTTAAGGACAGGTAAGAAGTACAGTATGAGCTGACACTTTCAAAGTCATGAAAGACAAGGTCATAGTCTGATGCAATTAACAAAGACCGTCAAGGATAACAAGAAACTTTCCTACAAGTATTTTAATAGAAGAAGAAAACCAACAGAAGTATCAGTCTACTACTCAGTGAAACTGGGACCTTGCTTAGAGATGTCACCCGGAAAGCTGAAATTTGGAATGCCTTTTTTTGCAACATCATTTCATTAAACATCAATTAGCTCTCATAATTAATTCCAGCAATAGATGGTGAGACAGCAATCTCTAATCAGGAAAGAAAAGGATCAGAGAATACCTTGGTAAATCAGACATACTCAGTTTGGTCTGACTGTTGTTGAAGAGCTGCTGGATGAGCTGCTGGCATTTATCTTGGAGGTCCCCTGGGATACAGTGAGTTACCAGAAGACTGCAAAATGGTAAACAATAAAAAGGAGGAACCACAGACCTGTAAACACAACATCTTAGCTTCAATTCCCAGAACTGTAACAGAATAAATAATCAAAATACTTGTAAATACCTACAATAAACAAGAAGATGAATAACAGACAGCATGGATTTGTCAGGAAGGAGCCCCATCAAACCGATCTAATTTCCTTCTATGACAGGATAATGGCCTTTGGGGATAGAGAAAAAACAGTAGCTGTCATATTGCTTTACTTAAGTAAGTCTGACTTTGATTTCATGTGAAATTCTCTTAAACAAGGTGGAAATATTAGGAGGCTGTAGAAATGGTTGGAAAAGGCTACTTAGAAAGAAAACGTAAATGGTTCACCGTAATTAGACAGAGATGAATGCATTCGGTGATATTCCACAGGCAAGTGTGCTAGGTGTGGCATTATTGAATATTTTTCTTCATGGACTGAAGGATGGGGAAGAAGAACAATGTTAAATAGCACTCATCTGGGAACAACTTCAAGTGTGCTGGAGAGCAGGACTCCAAACTATCTTGACAAACTGGAAAATACACTGAAAATAGTCAGTGCATGTTCTGCTTCTCCTGAGAAGTATAATGTTCTATACCTCATCAGAAATAATTACATGTATCAGTGCAAGTCAGGGAATACCTGGCTACAGGGAAGGCAATCTGTAGGTCAGCAATGGACACTGGACAACTGTTCCAACACGCTGTTGGGAAGAAGGCAATCTTTTACAGCAATGTAGGAGGAGAGGTACAGCTTGTGAGAAACACAAACCTTTCCACTCGACCCTGATGGAGTACCTGCTCAATTTGGCGCATTGCATTGCAAAACAGGAATGACCACCTGAAGCATGCCCACAGGCAGAATAGTGAAGAGTTATCATAGGTTTGGAAAAAATGACTTATGAGGAAAGACTGAACAAACTGAGCTTGCTGTCCTGAAAAGACCGACAAAAATTTACAAACAGCTATTTCAAAAGAGAAGGAAAAAGTCTGTTATTCATGGTCACAGGATTTAAGTGCTGAAACTGCAAAAAATAATAGCAAGGTTAGACATAATGGAAAGTACAATTAAATGAGCTTAAAGAATAACACAATGCTAGAATGCCTGGGGAAGCTCTGGGGTCTCCATCACTGGACCTCTCAAGGGAGATGTGAGACATACACCTGCTTTCAGACCACGGAAAATGGACAAGGTCCTAGGCCCCTTCCGGTTCCGTGAAGTTTCTGTGAAGGACAAAGGATCCTTTGCAAGGGGGAATAACGGGGAGAGGTATCCAGAGAAGAACCAGATCTGGATGACCTTTTGAAGCTACTCAGCATCAGACACGCCTCTGTCCTTACCAGAACATGGAAGGAACAGGCACAACGGTTCTGCAAAGAGAAGTGCTTTCTTTAACACACAACTAAGGCCAAAACAGGCAGCGCTGGGCACCTTAGCGATGCCTACTGCTACAGTCAAAGCACGTTTTGTGTGTCAGAGATTGCCAGATTAGGTTTCACTTAAGAATCAGGCACAGCCAGAGGAATTTCATTAAACAGAGGCAACAGGTGAGTATCTGAATGAATAAAATGCTCAGTTACTGGGGAGCTCACACCATCTGCCGGATTGCTGATTCTGCTTCCTGAGCAAGCGCTGCCTGAGAGAGGGAGAAGCTTCTGCCTGCAGCGATCTGAGGTATTAACAATGCACTCCCGGCCCAAAAAGGCAGCTCTTAGGTCAAGTTCTCATTGCACTTCTGTTCCTTCTATAATATTTCTCAATAAAGTTTAAAAGACAATTTTCCCTTCCATGTCACAACATCCATTTTCTCAAAGAAAAAGGGACATCTGACAGTAATTGGACAAGAGTTTCCCCAGCAGGCTACTGGATTGGATGAGAAATCATGGAGCTAGGCGAAACTTCCACCAATTTCCCCCTCAAGCAGATCTAAGAATAACAAGTTGCAGTAATTAGTCAGGTGTTTGCATTCTGCTCAAAAGTGAGACTTCACAAATAAATCTTCCCAGCAGAGGTTTAAAAGAGTGATCAGCATTCTCGCCTTTTTCTGAGATGAAGCTGTTTGGGGAACCTGGGGTCAAAAGTAATTACATTATGGATGCACTTCATATACTAGTGAAACAACAAAGCATACCGATCTTCAACTTACCGATACTCCAAGGCTGCTCCTCAGCCGATAGAAAATGGCCTGAACCCGCTCGCTGCAGGGGGGCTATGCAAGTTTACCCTGCTGATGATTTGCATTTACATTTTCATTAGACTACTGAGGAAAGGAATCTCCAAAGTCTTTATGGGAGTAATCAATCAAAGAGCACACCTGCTGAAAATGCTAAGACACTGCAGTGGTTGATACTGTACTGAAAAAGAGTGAATGAAACATTCATCCACATCTGTCATTTGTGCTGTGATCAGCATTATTTATGCTTTTGTATCTAATCTTCTCTCGGAGTTTATAGAGTAGGCAACACCTCCAAAGTGGCTAATCTCTTGATGGTTAATCCCACTGAAATTATTTTCATGTAAATGAAATGCATTCTGTCCATTAAAATTTACTACCCAAAATTTCATTTATTGTTACTCACTGAGGTATCCTGGGGAAAGATAAATAAGAAAAACACAAAAAAAACCCCAGGAGAGGCAAACGGAAAATGCTGCAGCGCAGAGTCTAGCACTCTGCACGCACTGCTGGGGAGAGACAAGTATGGCAGTACAAGAACACCATCAGGTGAAGTGAGATGAAACCAGTGGGATATGTCACGAAGATTTTAACACCACTGCTTTTGATGCTTATTCTTTCTTACCTGCAACTGGCGAAATAACAGTGACCATACTTCTTTCCCAAAGCGTGAACAAAAAAGCTTTAAGTACATAACTGGAGAGTAAGTGCTGCATAAAATAAATGCGCCAGTTTGAGAGTAACACTCAAAGGTAACATCTTTTTTGTGGTCCCTGAGCTTAAATATTTCTGACCAAAGGGAACTGCACTCTCTCCGAGAGGCTGCCACTTTTATGACACAAATTATCGCTTTCATAAGTGGATCGTAGCTTTCAGTTACCCACTGCAACATGAGGATTTAATTGGCATGACTCAAGTTAATTTTAAGGAAAGATAACACCAGTAAGATGTCCTGTAATGAAATGCTGTGAATTCAAAAATATAATAAAAACCACACATGATGCTTTGCAGTCACATCCCTGGCCCTCAAGAATTCTTCCCCTAAATGCTACTTCAACTCTTACTGCTTGATTTTTCAGTCCCCTGGGCAATTCAGGTGTTTAGGAAACCTGTGCTATGTGGTCTGAGGAACCGAGCCTTTAAATCAAGAAGAGGCCACTGCAGGTACCACAAAGGCAGGCAGATCATACAGCTGAAAGGGTAAAATCCAGCTCTTTCTAGTCACAAGATTTATTCTGTTTATACCATTCTTCCTCCCACCATGTTGAATAAATAACTATGAATAATTAAAACAAAAAGCGTTTGTAAACATCATACACATGAAGGGTACAGATAAAAAAACTCAGAAAAGCCAGAGCAGGTTTAAAAACCTTACTAAAAAATCTCACCAAGAACACATTTTCTTGAAATATTAGTTCTCTCCAAAAATCACAAGGGCCCTGCATTTTAATGCATGTCTCTCAAACAGTTCCTGATTCCCTAAATCAGTTTGAGGGCTATTTTAAGGTTGATTTAATATTCTACTGCTATTTAATGACCACCTGGCAATTTGGCAGGAGTGCCTGAAGCAATAGAGCCATTTCTGAAGTCAGAGAGAGGAGAGGAAAAAAAAACCAAAAATAAAAAAGGAAAAAAAAAACAGGGGCTGTGTGGGGGGGAAGGGGGGAATACTCCTCAGAAAAAAAGATAAAAATTTTATGAAGGTTTTTATTTTCTTCCTGAAAGTAAAGGATGTTTGCTGATGGTGTGTGGCACATAATAAAAAGCCATCCATTATCATATCACATGTTCTTCAGATTCTTTCTTTTTTTTTTTTTTTTCTGAAATACCATGCTACTAGGTGTAGAAATAAGTGACATTTGCTTAAAAGAAAATACCTTTTGCTGAAAAACGTACTGAGAATATCACAGATGGGGGGGGGGGGAAATACACAAATTTAAACCTGTTTAGAAAGTAATTTTTCAGTTCTTAGCTCCAAAGATGGTGCCTCAAGCCACAGAGGCAGGCATCCTGTGTCTGCAGGGGTGGGATTTATCCTGAGATTTAAGATAACTCAAATTTAATGTCTACATGTGAGCTAGGTGCCTAAGTCTCCTGTTATGGCCAACGGAGACTAGCAGAGCCGGGAAGGCCAGAGCGGCATCACTTCAGCTGAGCAGCTATCGGGCGTCTCTCCTTCAGGGTGAGCTGGATCTGCGCCTCCTTGCTCCCAGGTCCGGAGAAGGCAGGGGAGGAACACAGCTAAGCACAGGCAGAAAAATCCAAACCCAAACAGCCAGTAGCTACATCAGAAACCCACGGCCCTTCAAAACCACCTGCTTTCACAGACTTGTCCATTTCCGCAAGTGCCTCTTGATCAACTTTGGAAGACTTTGGTCAGTTTTAACCAAAGGGAAGTGACTTCCTACAAGTTTGATGAAAATTAGAGACTTGAATTAGTACTTTGAGGGTCCAGAGCAGCAGGGACTTAAGTATTCGGTTTTACTTTTGTTCATATATCCATCTGATATGATGTAGAATTAATATCTCCCCTCACATAGCAGGAAAAAAATTAAATGGGAGAACACCAGATAAAATTTTTAGCATTATCTGATTGTGCAAGTGTTATTGCATATGAATTATGTTTATGTAACACTGTCACACAGCTTAAATACACCCCCTCCCTTGCATTAGAAAAGCATTATTGAAGTTACTACATGAAACACACTTCTCTGCTTTTCAGGGTTGCCTGTACAACCCTAATTTTGGCCCTTTTGTCCATATGCATTATGATACAGTTATTAATTACATGTTCACATTGCCTTTTTTTCTACCTAACCCTTGCCTCATTCAACACAGAGAATATGCTCACTTAATGAGCAGCTACCCATCATCTTCCTTTTTTCTCATTTTTCAATGTGTGACCCCTCATCTTATTCACTGCAGATGATTCAAACTGGGCTCTCAAAGCAGCCTTAACAATTTCATGGGATTTTCTGAGCTGTTTATCAGAGCGGTATCTAACTTCTCCACAATCAGTGACAAGTTTATCCACTAAAATCTAAGAAATCTTGATTAAACATAAGCTTATGGTTTAAAACATGCTTATTAGTTTGCTAAAGACGTACAGATTTTCTTGGAGACAGTAATGGGCATCCCCTTCACCCAACTGTAGGTGGGAGGCACTGCCTCCACCCCAAAAACTGAAAGCATCTTTGAATTCTACAGGCAGTAGAACATACTGCATCATTAATTCCCCCCAATGGAAGGTTCAGTGAGGGCAGAGATGCAGGCAAGGTCACTGTGTTTTGTCTGTGCAGGTTACATCACAGGTATGCGGCTCGAGTTTGATTCTGAATGGTGGTTTCCCAACAGCATTATTTTATCGTAATCCAATCATTAAACGGCTGAGCTTTGCTGGCCCAAATTTTCACAAGAAAAAATTCACCAGGAGGCTTATATCTGTCTTGTAATGTCAACCCAAACAGAAGCAGTTTGGCGACATCATAAGCAACTGAAAACAAGTTCTTAGCATGGAACCATCAAAAGGCGCTCATAGTCCTAGCAGTCCTTTCATTAATATAGGAGTGTTCTGTTAGTGGTTCTTGGTAAGCTGACTACAGTGTAGTGTCACACCAAAGCACTGTGCTGGACTGAACTGTGAAGCCTTCTTGGCACAGAGGCACCAATAACTAACCCAAGTGGCACTCCAAATTTGAAATGAAATAGCTGCCACTGAGGACAGCAAAGGCAAAGGGAAGAGTAGGCCACGGGAAAGCATGACATTCAAAGAGCTGAGAACAAAAAAAGCAAAGCAAAAATCATTTCTGGGTAAAGGTGCCAGCTATTACTAAATCTTACTTGACCAGAACACCAGACAAGAGCTGAAATTTGCTCATCCTTTGCCTTGCTAAGCTGCAGTCTGTGAAAAATTGCAAGTCAGTCCTCAGCATCTTAAATAGTAATGCTGGCTTCAAAAATCATGAGTTGTTGATTTTGTCATTGTTTTACAATAGGTACATATTCAACAGTTCTAAATTTACACTCTGTTTTGTGATCTCATAGATATACTATCTCCTGCTTTCCCTGCGCGGAGTGACCCACTCACTTTTTCTGAAAAAAAAAAAAAAAAAAAAAAAAAAAGTGAAGTGTCATTCTGCCAGGAGGTCTGGCATTAAGAAAAGCAACATATTTTGAGATCTTTTCCTATGGGGCACAACACATCCTTTTTCCTAATTAGCTGCCCTTGTTATTAAGCTGCCCTTTGCCATTCCATGCTGTTAGATATGACAGTGACAAGGTTGAAGAAATCTATTGAAAGAAGATTTAGTAGCCCATTTCATCTGGCCTCTGGCCTGTTTTCATAAAACTCTGAACTATGCGTGTCTGTTACAGAGCAACTTGGAAGAGAAGCATGGGCACTGAGGTTCAGCCATTGCGCTTCAGAGACTGAAGTGGATGCATTAATCTAGAAACACAGATGAATTTGAATCATTAAAACTCAGCCTACAGCGGGAATCTCCTGTAGCAGGAAGCATAATCTAGGAGAATTTTATTTCATATGCATTTAGATTTCAGTAGTTCATTGTACAACAAATTGGCTGTTTTCCAGAGAATACATCCAGGGAGACCATTCAAGAAGGCATGACAAATAGATCAGTGAACTAGTATTTCCATGTCAGTAGGAGGAAGACAAGCGAGACATCGGGCTGACAGTGTTGCTGGGGTGATAAAAGGATATTTAAGAGTAACCAAGTATAAAACCCAAATTAAGGATCTGAAAGCCAAACAGGAGTCACTTCAACAAATACCAAGATAGCAACGTCAGTGTAAATCATCCATTACTCTCATTTGCTAGGGGAATGAGAGCTTATCTGATTTATGCATCCTCTCTTGGTAAGACACTCCGCCAAACAGAAGAATTTGGATTTCTACACAGCCAGAGCTGCACACTGCGTGAATAATGGCAACAAGGCACTGGACCAGCAGCCCAAAAGTTTGCCACTCATATTGCTGGTTAAATCAAGCCTCAGCCATATTGCTTGGTTAAATCAAGCCTCAGCCTAGGAGACCAAAGCAGCACTCCCCGCCTTGTAAAGCACGAGCAGCCAGCTTTACGCTGCACAGCTTACAGATCTCTGACAAGCTGTTATTTCTCAAGCTCTTCCAGCACAAAAGACGCAGCTGTAATGCTGTGGGTTTGGACTGAAGTTGGCAACTGCCCGGTGCTGTGCTGGGGCAAGCACGGGCAGCTCACCGCAGCTCTGCTGCCTCCAGTCCCAGAGGCAGCTCAAGATGCTGCCAGGCCGGGAGCCCACTGCGCTCCCCGCAGGCCACCGCTCCGCTGCCTGGAGCCCTGCCCGTCCTGAGGTCTCATTTCCAGCTGTAATGCATGAAGAAGTGAGCTAGCACCACGCGCTTCGGTACAAGGGATGTGGGGTTGCAAACAAAGGATTTTCAAGAACATTTCCTGAGCCTTGCATCCAGAACTGACATTGTATCAGGCTACAGAATCATCTGAATTCCAAATGATACATATGAAACCATGGCAGCATACATACAGTAAAAAAAAAAAGGGTGGTAAGCCCAAGCTTTCTACAATCAGCTTCTCCAATCAACTGCTTCACTGACTACAGCCTTTAATTTTCCTTTCCATTCCAATCATCAGGCTACTTTAGTCCTTCCTTGCCCTATCTGTACACTTACTAGCTCCCAGATGTAAGGAGGCTTCAGTAGAGTGAAAGCCAGTAAGCAACCACTACGATACTGTGTTATCTGCTGGTCAGCTTACATCCAGACTGTGCTGATATGCCAAAACCTACGCTCTTGCTAGCGCCGGACGGTTACCTTTCTATAGGGAATGCTCTTGCAGCAGGAAGAGAGGCTACCACCTGACATAGGTGACATTTCCTATCTTCCTTTCCCCAGTTCGCTGGCCTTGAAGGTCTTCCCTGGCCCCAGAACCTAGAACCATCCTGCACCGCTGTTCAGTCACAAGACCCTCCAGCAACAGAGGAGCTCAACCATGGCTGCAGGCCCGTCTGTCCTGCAAGGGGCAAGCTAGCTGGCACTTCAGCATCTCCCAGCTCTCTCACACTGAGCATAAAGCTTTCCAAAACAACAATGGCAGAGCAGTAGGAGACCACCCTCCTCCTAAGCCGAATGCCACTCTGCCTTGCAAATTTTTCTAGAACAAACCCTACCAAATTCAGATCCTACCCTTTAGCTGGCCTTCTTGCAAGACATCCAATCCCCCTCTGCTCAGCAGGTACCAGCTATCAGAACTTAATGTTTGATTACTTTTTCTCTACTGCTAAGGGAGGTAGCCGAAGAACCGGCGCTTTTGTATCTATCCAAAATACATTTTTATCTATTCAAATGGATGATTAGGAGACTTGAATAGCACAAAGCCTTAAAAAGGAGAAAACATAGAATGTAAAAAAACTTGATAAAGACACAATTACCTTGCATTTGTAACCCCCCCATACACACCAATTTTAATTCTGCTTTTTTTTAAAGATAAAATTCCAATAAGTATTCATGTATGCTGTATTTTTGCAGAAAAACTGATGAAAGGTACTCAGGAGACACATAGTAGTTCATTGCTCAGAAACCCATTCCATAATTCAAAAAAGTAAATTTTACTCTTTTCCGTATTTATTTAACAGCCTTCAGGAGACAAGTTCCTAGTTATATATTTGGAGAGTGGCATCTCCTTGCTGCTTGTTTTGCTCAGTCTCTTTTGAGAAGGTAATATGGAATGAGGGAAAAAAACACCACTAATTATTTCCATTTCAGGGTGTTTAGTGATTCCCAGCTGGGGATTACATCTACAACACACTGCTCTAAAGACTGCATGTCTTTACTTAAGCTGCATGGAAATGAATATATGCAGAGCAATGGGCATCTTGGTTTCCCCAATATGTTAAATCATGAAACTGCTTGTGTCATTGCAGAGAGCTTTAGAGGCATCATAAGGGACTTACTTTTGACAAGTGTCCTCCTCCATCATTAAGGCCTATGTGTGAGAAGGAGGCAAATCTTACTTGTTTGCTTATGCCTGGTGCTCCTTCGGCTTGTGAGAAACAACACTACCTCCAAAATTTCCCACCCCTGTAAGACAGGATATTAACATTTTTTATTACCTTCATACAAGAGTGCTGGATTTTGAAAAACTTTACTTCTTTGTACTGGAAGAAAAAACAGACAAAATAGATCTCCCCCTCTAATATTCACTCAGACTAAACCCAGCTGAACTGCCTCCAAAAACCAATGGGATTTTTTTTTTCTCTTCCCCAGGATTCAGCCTAGGACCCACAGACAGTATGCATGGGTCAAGAACCCGTAAAAGTAGGTGTTCAGGAGCACACACTGAATTCTCTTTCTCCCTCCCCTTCACGCCGTATAAAGAGGGGACACAACTGCAGACAACAAGCCTTACAATACTGCAGCAGACACCTGACAAACACCTGAGGGAAAATGAAGGCCCGTACCAGTCAGGGCTGCAATGTCAAAGGAACTCCTCTGTCAAGGCTTCGCTTCATGCCAGAAGAACAGTTCATTGAAGCATGTTTCTTGACCTGCTACATTCAAGTAAAAAACTCTTTACTTCAGCTATATCTCTACCCATATCACAATAAACTTCAGGCACTGCTATTAATTTCTGTGGCCCAATGGCGTTTTTTGATTCAGCACTTGCCTGAAATACTCATGTTTAAGACACAAAAAAAAAACAGATGGAAGTTTTATAGTAATTATAAATAAGACCATGTTTAAAAACAAACAAACAAACAAACAAAGACCATGAGCCTGCAAACTCTAGTAGAATTTGGATCCAAAATCACATTCAAACTTTAAGGTTTGTCTCACTGTAGAACCCATTTTTGAGCCAGGCCAGAACCACCTCCTGAAATGCTCGGCTGGCTTTGGTGGCAGTAGCCGAAAGGGCTCATGAAGCAGTTTCTCTGGGTACTGGAAATCAACTTGCAAATTGGCAGCCTGCCTATATAGCCCACAAGTACAGGCAGACAATGGTGTTAGATCACAGCAAAGCTATTCCAGAGCATACGACAAAGGAGCTTGGGTCTACTGAACCAGCACAGTGGTCCATGGTTAGCCATTCACACGAGCACTGGATGTCTCCACAAAAAATAGATGTCTGTTTAAGCTTTTCCATGCATAAACATTATCTGCCCCATTTCTTTTCTCTGTGTCACCCCTCGCAATCTCTTCCATTTTTGTCTTCCTCCTGCTTATAAGAGGCAAGTCCCTGTGGTAGTTTGGGATTGGATTTGATACTCCATGAAGTCTCTCAGTGATTGTGAAGCTGGGCACTCACAAACTTCCCTCAATGACATCTCCCCGTATCTTTTCCACTTTCTCCCTATTTAGAGTCATTTTGGTTCTTGTACACAGAAGGATATGCACATGTACACAATCCATACCTGAAGTCCTGGAAGCAACTCAACATTTGGCCTTCTCGTGGCACATATGTTTTCTTTGCAGCTCTGTGTTTATTTAGGTCTAACTTTACAGGGTGAGGATCATCTGCTCCTTCAGGCCTAAGCACGCTACACTTAGCTGACTCTTCGCAGGCATGACTGCAACTACAGTGTTAAAATGAACCCATTTCACATGGTCACTGGAACAAACACCAGTGATTATAAAAAAAATTCTTAAGCTACCTTCTGGTTTTATGGCACCATCACATTGCAAAGGCAAACAACTATGGATACTTGGGTACCTCCGCATCTTAATAATAATTTGTGCCCCTCAGACCATTCACAGGTCAAAGAAACATAAATCCATCCTAAAATAATTTGTATTTCCAACTTTTGGGTGTGATAAAAACATCACCTAAAACATGTCTTCTTGTTCATACAGTATATTTGATTTATCTAGCCAAACTGACACATCTGCTTTTACCTTGCAAAGGAACAAGGACATTTACAAACTTCAGTGTAAAGCTAAACCACTGCAGGATGTCTATTCCAGCAAGCAAAGTTCATCTGAGAAATCTTATCTTTCGGGCTAGCAAACAACTATTATTTGTTACATATGGTTGGTATGAAGCCACAGGACTTGCAATTAAAGTATGCAAAACCAGAGTGGAATAGTGGTGTGTGTGTAAATTATGCATGTGTTTGGTTTTTTTTCAAATCAAATCCCTTTAACTCCTCTTCTCCTCCCCCCCTCCACTTATTACACAACTTGTCATCTCTTATTTACATGCCATATGATACACAACCCAAATAGAGAGGGCAAACATCCACAATATGTGCAGGAAAGGGAGATATTTGCATTTAAGACATGAATATGCATTAGCAGGCAACACATTCCAGATACATATTTTAAAAGTGAGACTGTTTATTTTGACAAGCTTATTGCTAGAAACGCCACTACGTGCTCCCCCATGCCTCACAGCACCGAGCTGTGCTCTGACTGAATACACAACATCCATCTTAGAAGGAGACAAGATCCTGCTAAGCCAGTTTGAAAGGTGTGGACTGAAAAGGAAGCCACAACACTGGCAGGTGGAAGCAGGGAAGTCTTGGGACAGAGGAAGAATCCATTCTTTCTTTCCTCCTCCTTTATTTTCTTCCCCTTCTTTTTGCTCACTGTAACCTCTCTGTCAAATTGGAGAATTCCTCTGAAAAACTGACATCTGCTGGAAAGAAGTACCACTTCTGAAATTAAAATTGAAAATGACTGGGTTTGTTTCTGAAATCAAACCAGTCTTCAAGGGGAAGAAGATAACCCCCTTCCACACACCTCTCTCTTTTTTCTCGCCTCCTTTTTTGCCTCTGCTTTTCCCTCAAACAAATGAGTAAGGCCCCAAAAGATAAGGTTATTGCTTGGGATTTAAGTAAGCTTTATTCAGTCCCTTCTATTGCATAGATTTCTTGTATAACCTTGGCCACTCACTTAGATCATTTATTCTTGGGTTCCACATTTATACAAAGAGCATGACAGTATTTGGCAGCCTCACAGAGGTGATACAAGGATAAATGGACTGGTAAACAAATGCTATGTGAGCGAGGCAAGTAAGCTAGACAGATAAACAGAAAGACCAGCCTTCAGGTCAAGGCACTAAATTTTAGAATCCACAATTCTCAATTCTGTTTACTTCTCAGTTCCTCATCCACTGGCACAAAGGAATGGTGCTTGCTTTCCTCTCTAAAATGCCTGAAGGCATTGAGAGAGTTTGGAACACAGTTACCAAAGCTTAGACAGGGGATGGCTTGCATTGTTGTTGTAAAAAGGAAATGTTAGTTCTCCCATTACATTTTTCAAGTTTTTATATACAAAATATTAAAAAAAAAATCCTAACCACATTATTTCTTTCAGCCAAAATGTTGCAACATATGGCTGCTTGAAAGGCACTCAGTAGTTTTCAACTTCAACAGATGAAGAGAAGTGTTTTCCTTTCAAATCTTTTAAGATACCAGCTTCCGCACAAGTCCCCTGCTCAGGTACTTTGCTAACACTTTGTGAAATGCATGAAAAAACAAATATTCCATTTTCCACTCCTCTATTTTTTTTTCTTGTACTTTGAGTTGATAATACACTTAGACCTCCCTCTCCTCTTTCTTTTTCCCCTCTCCTTTTTACACATCTACATGCTTTTTGCAGCTTTGTCCTGAGTTTATGAGCATCCGTCTAGAAACAAAGTCAGTTAACAACATTTATCATAGTCAAATATCCTAGGCTTTGAGCAATGGGACTTGCAACATTCACCAGAATGGGGAACTGAAGAGGTTATCCTGGACTACTGCATAATCTGGGCTCTGCAATGTTGTGCAATAATTCTGTTGTACTACAATTTTAAAAGGTTTTGTTGCTGTTGCTGTTTTTAACCACATAAAACATCACAGACATCCATGGTGTTTTATGGAAACAAACCGACTTTCAATTGCATGAGGTTCACAATATGAGTTTCTTGTTTGTTTGGTTTTGTTTATTTCATGCAAGGACAACAAAGATGAGATTTAGAGAAGGGGCTGGAATATGAAAGATATGGTTTGCATAGGAACGCAACTGAATGGTTATTTGAAACATAAGCAACATTGTATTCAAGCTCTTTTAAAATGTAAAGCCTGCTAGGTTTATTGCCTGATCAGAATCCAAAAGGCTATACAGAAGTTCAGATAAACTCAAGGCCAGACATCAAAATAAGTAGCTTAAACTGAGGACATTCAGCAGTCTTTCCAGTTTCTAGCACAGCAAAGCAACTTTTGTTCTTCAGACGTAGCTTTTCAGAGCTGTTTTCAACTGAGGCAACAGCCCCTCACCCTGAACTCAACCAGACCTCAGTGGAAGGCATGTGGTTACTCAGGAACAGTGACAGCAAGATCCTCCACATCTGTGACCTTCAGCATTAGAAAGGACTACCGTGTCATCTTCACTTGGCTTACCCCCGTATATATTGTGGTAATAGAGAAACTTACGTTGATAAGGCACTAAACCCCAAATAGAGTCTTCCATTGTGGCCATAACTTCAGCACGCAAAAGCCCAGCATCTTATTGGGAGAGCATGGTATGGTACTTACATAGACAGGCTTGTGGTACTCTGCTCCTCAAAAGAAGCAAGAAACACTAATTTGAATTACTTAACCTTTCTGGCCACCAAGAGAGAAATGTGTTATCAGCTGTTGAGCATCCTTAAGAGAATAGCTGGGCTTCAGAAAATTTGGGTCATGCCACTGATTTCATATACACCTTATTTTGTATTTTGTGGTTCCACTTAAGGAGTTTCAAACCGTGTCTGACACTAGTTATCATTCGTCTTAGCTTCACTGATCTTCGCTTGTTGAATTCATGATCCAGAATGAAAAGCATGCAAAGCAGCCATTACCATGGGATTTTAAAATATGTTAGGACGTAAGAGCCAATGCTACCTATCAAACCAGAAGACAATGATTCAGGAAAAAATTCTAAGTTATGAATTCGTATTTAATAGTAACAATGTCATAATAGAAAGACACACTATGACCCTCCTAGACTAGTGTCACTGAATGTATCCTACCAGCACGCACAGAAGGAAACTGGCACTTGCGGATGAAGTGATCCAGGTTAACTGATGGTGCACTTACATTAGTGCTTTAATTCAGTCAGGACTGCAATTTTTAAGCCAGTCGCTTGGTCATCTGCTCTTACTATGCATTGCTTGATATTATGGTGCACATGGATCTACACTCCTTTCACATGAAATTAAACCAGAAGATACACTCCAGGAGTGCACTTAACACACTCTGCCACTAGCGGACATCCTGTGTCTGGAACCAGATAAGAAAAACTAGAGCTATACCTAAATAAAAGAAATTTAAAAATATGAGAGTCAGGTTCTCAGCACTATTTTGCTCTATAGATCCACTCTTATTGGCCTATGCTATTTACTAATACAGACTGAGAAGTCAACAGTCAGCAAAAGCAACTTAAATTGAAAACATTCCTAATTCAAAAGATAATTTCTAAGGTAAAGAGTGTTCCGTGTCAGTCCAGCTGAAAAAGACTTTTGTGAAAACAGAAGAATGGAAAATGAAAGCTATGTTTTGGTTTGGTTGGTGTTTGGTGGCTTTTTTTCCCCCTGTGATATGGTAAGGAGAGACTGGGCTTCACAATTCTGTCCACCCGCAAAGTCCTCGAGCTATGTCACTTTAGATCCAAATGAAGGCTCGTGCCACTGACACTGGAACCAAGACGGGGTCTAAAAGGTAAAGATGGCTTCTGCAGATTAAATGATGTGTCGGAGAGACAAGAGATACCAAATACTGAAGAGGCAAGAAATAACAGGTCCTGAGCTCAACTAATGAGAAGTTTACCTGGGGCTGGGTTCCTGATACTAGTGAGAGAGATGCAACTTTACTAAACATTGGGAAGCTTCTGCCTTTCTGGGTAGGAAAAGGTATCTGATCTGGCTTCACCAGGGTTTCTAGTGCATACAGAATACTCAAGAAGACACCACAATTAGTTGTGTGAACTGATAAATAAGGCCACAGGGTGCCACAGTACTACCCTGGAGATACACAATATTTCCTTCTTTTTATTTCAGTCTGTTTCACAGTACATGAATTTCTGTACACCACAGTAACAGAAGTCCTTACACAGCATATGCTGAATTATTATATTAATATTTTTATATTAAACACTGTATAGCATGACAAAATAGAGAAACGGAATTAACTGATGTATCCTAAAAATAGTAAGAAACTCCATAAGCTGTCAACTGTTCTATGTGGAGAAAGATAATGCAAACTGTAAGTTTTCTTACAGTTGATGTACAGAATCTACTGTTATAGCCAATTAAGACTGTAAAACTAGACCAAAGCACATAAGCGTATGCTATCAAGCAGAAAATCCTACACATATACCTTTATAGGACTTCTTTGGCATTAATTTTATTACCTGTAACACAACCCTTACATCATTTCAGGGTAAGAAACAATTTTGACATAGGAAACAAATAAGGTAAGGAGAACAAGTCTCTGAGCGATACTTTCTCAGAAAATTGGGAGAAATTAAAACTGGTACCATTAGGGAACATGCAATTGAGATAAGATGAATTGACATTTCACGTGTTTCTAGACCAAAATATCTCCGGTTCACCTAAGCATTCTGTTATCACACTGAATGGGATGCCAAAAGGAATGCAATTTCGGGCTCTTGTCAGCAGAAATTCAAGATCTAGGTAAAGAGTAACTAGGAAACTAGCAGTAGCACTTCCATAGTCCCTTTCCTTCAGCTCACAATAATCTCAAATCATCTAAAACTTGCAAACACAAGTTAAAATACTTCACTGTCCTATGAAGAGTAGACCTACTGACTTGGATGGGATTATTCACAGTAATAGCATGGACATCAGTGCTCCTAACTTGCAAAAATCAAGGATGCATCAATAATTCATACGATTTATAATCAACATAAACACTTAAATGGTATAACATGAAAAAACAAACGTCAAACCCATGATTAAAAAAAAATAAAAGAAATCTCTTCTTGTGCACATCTACAATAATAGCTCTTTTTTTTCCAAGTTTTTCCACAGGGAGAAGCAAAACAACTTAAACCCAGACAAACTTAACCCACCCCAGGCCCGTTCTTTCACACAACACTAGCAGCTTCCCATCCTCACTTCACTTCTTACAAACTTCACAGGACGAGTTGTGTGCACAGACAGAAGCTGAACCAGATCTGGGACTGATCTGGCAGATTCCACAAGAAAGCGAGAGGACACACTTTCCCAGTTACAATGTAACTGGGTCATTTCCCGAAAGCAGGACCTACCATAGCGGTGCCAAAATAACCTCTCCAAGAGGGTACAGGAGAAGTGCCCCTGAAGAGACTGAGATACAAACTGAGCCACAGAGGACATGCCACCACTTGGTCACTCAGTCATTGCTCTGCAAACACCAGTATTTGTTTAAGGGTGAAAGTGGTCCCTTGCTGAAGGCACCCCTAAAACAGTGGACTTGCCACAAATCGCATGGTCAGAAAAAATGCAACCTTATTGATGAAGATTATTTTGAGAAAGTCACTTTGCTAAAGGGAAGCTTCCTTTCCGCAGTCAAAGGGATGTCACTGCATGAACATTGATTCATGCACACTAAGCTAAGAGTGTGCATAAATGTTTGCAGGATCACTATCAAATAACCACATTCCTCTTCAAAAGCTCTCTAGATAATCTGCAGGAAGATTCAGACCAATTATATATTTCATGACTAATTATTCTAATTAAACTGACTGGTAGCACATTAGTGATTCAGACAGAAAACAAAATATTCATACTTTACATTCTCCTCCTCCACACTCCAGTGAAATCTCTAACGTATCTTATGATGTTTTATTTATCTCAATGCAAAGGCAAAAATATGCTGAGCTTTTCCCCAAATAAATTGTATCAGCTTTCTCCAGCTTCTTATAAGAAATCCACCCAGCATGGGGAGATGCTGATGCTGTTTAATGTCACCCTCACTGTTTCACAGTTCCAGTTTATAAAACATTTCTGTATTGGCGTATGCTTCCCCACACCATCTCCGAGCACACCACAAGTAGTTGCAAACTGTCACCATGAGCTGTTTGTTGGCAGCTTCTCATTGCATGGCGTCTACCGTATTAGACACATTCTTGCTGGTGGTTCACATCCCAGTGAATTTCCAGCGAGTCACTGCCTCACCGCTATCACCCCAGCTGCTCACGATCCCATCTGTGTATGTCCGCAAGGGGCTGACTGCTCTATGGAGAACAGGCACAAAAATCCCTGTACTGAGGACAGCTACTACCTCTTGCTGACAATGGACGTCCCCATGTTTTTGTACTTTTGAAAAGAAAGCTGAAAAAGGAAATGACTGTCTTGTGTCACTTTATACAAGTAAAGCATTATTATATCCCTGTATTTGCATAGGGTTTTCCAAAAACATCCAGAAAGTCTTTGTTAAAGTGAAGACTTACGGTTCAAAACCAAGTGCCAAGAGTAGTGATTTCCAGAGCAGAGACTACCTGTGCAGCCCCAATTTCTCTTTTTGCCTGTGCACAATGATAAACCTTAGTTACTTGATGATTTCCTCCTTCCCCGCACCTCATGCCCACCGGTCTGTTGTCTCACACAGGGCACAGAGCAGGCCATACTCCCTAATAGAGTATTGGATATAACTGAAGGATTATTTCTTCCCCTCCTTTTACCCTGGACAAATCAATACACATAATGTATTGCTGTGCTTGTGAACATTTTACTGAAGATAACACTTCCTTCAAATATTGAACTGATACGGTACCATTGGCTACTTTTACGTATTTTCTTTTAAACTTTTAAATATCTTCTGTTGACCTAAGGAACTTCTATGCATAAGCAAAAGAGAAGAAATACGTGAAATAAAATGCCTGATAAATCAAAAGAACCTAGATTCATCTCTTTGTCTGGGTGATATTCTTAAGATGGCTCGCCTTGTAAGACCAAGAGGAGATGATCATGATCTGCAGCTAAATGTGATTGGGAATTGGAAGTACTTCAAAATCTGAAGAGCTCAGCACTGCGCTGTTCAAATCAATTCCTCACCAAGTACTCAAATAAAATAAAAAAAAAGAAGAATTTAAATTACCCTACAAGGTGCTGGCCCAGAGTTCCAATCACTTCTAAAATAAGATCCAGGTGCTCTTAAAATTCTAAAGCAGTCTTTTAATTTTAAATTGCTCTTCACTGCATGTGCCATGAATGCTGATCTTTAAAAAGTGTGTCTAAATCAAAACACTCCATATTGCAGAATAATTGGTTAAAAAAAAAAAAAAAAAGAACAAAGCTGTAACAAGATAGCCTTGGCTACTTTAAAGTACAAGCCATGCTTAATATTTTCTTTACGATAAAGAAACCAAAAAAATAATCCATGTATATTTTGATCTCTTTTCTCCGCACCTCAAATAAAAACTTTCACTCCAGGGTAAGCTACTTCTTCACCTCTGCTATATCAGAATTACTACTACTCAGAGGCCTATCGTTATGATTATTTATATTGTGATAGCAACTAAAGACCTTGATAGGGTTCTTATTAACCTTTGCAAATAAAACAGAAGAGGCATTTCCTGCCCCTAAGAGCTTATATTTAAGTAGCTTATAAACACAGACAACAGCGTGGCAAGCAATTGGGGAAGAAAAATCACCAGAGCAAAAGGACTACTTTAGGTCTGAGTTTGCATAAATAAATTTTTAGAATAAAACTGCAATTTGTGAGATTGGATATAAGGTCCCTGTAGGGGTTTAAGAAACCACCCTTAGCAGTGATGGTGAAGAATACATCCATCACACCTATATCTACTGGCATCTGCCACATGAAACATCACTCTGCAGACACACCATGATCAACCACTTTCACATGGAAATATTACAACTTCTGCAAAAACGTTAAAGTATCCAACACAAAGAGCATCCATCCTGGTACAAAGCTCAGTGAAGTATGATCCCACCTGAACTAAGTGCCAGGTTTTGGGTCCAGAAAGATTATTCCACTGAGAATGAAAATGGGTTACGGTCAGGTAGCTTTGATGCAACTATTTAAAAACATTCATAAAGAAGTCAAATGAGCAAAGTTTTTCCTTCCTGACAGCCATAAATGTCCTTTAGACAAATCTCAGATTCAAAAGCCTATTCTCTAGGCTTCTCTTGGAACCACCCACCACTAATCTCCAGGTTGTATTAAAGTTTCCATGCTTATTAGTTTTTAGATAGAATTGCATTTTGATTTTACACTAGTGCCTCTTCCATTGTATCTTGCTTTTCTCTTTCTCCCATTCACACATACGTACAATCCCCAAATAAAACTAGCCTGAGCCCTTTCGGCCTGGTCATTCAGGACTTTCAGTAGCTCCCTGTTTGAGCAGAACAAGGTTTCTCAGAGCTGCCATAAAGAATGCTGGGCACAAAGGTATAGTCTAGGATTTTGAACACCGCCTGCAGGCAATATTAAGCTGTAAGAAAATCAACAATCATGTTATAAAAAAGCTCAAACAACTGCTTTTGGAACAAACTAATCCATCATAAACATTTCTCTTCAGTACTAAGTGAGACACATTGGCCCTCCTTTGTATTTCACGTAGTAAGAGCAACCGCTGGCAAAGAGCTGACTTCTGAACGACAAACACAGTATGTAACTTGGTCAGCAGTTTACCAAACGGTTCTGCATACATGTTATATGACTGCCTCCTTTTCAGCTTTTCTTCCCTGAGTCTGTAATGAAAGGAAAAGGCAGGCAGATGGTCAGTAAATTATGTATTCTCACTACAAAGATCCCCAGGAGTAGCCAAATTATACAACAGTTCGCAAGAGACATCGAGATAAAAGTGTGTGCTCTTTAAATAGACTGACCTCCAACTCCAGCTGAAATCAGCAGAAAAAGTAGAGTGATACAATGAAGAGGAGGAAAAAAATAATTAGCCCACTTCAGCTGTGCTCCAGTTAAAGAGCACATGGCTGATTTGAAAGAGGATATACAGATGGAAAGAGGCATACTATGACAACGTAAACTCTGTGAACTCTATCATTGTGCCAGAATCTTATTTAAAAATATTCCCAACTGATATAATTAAAATGTACTCAAAAATGTGGACTTCCTTGGTTTCAAAGTTTATTAAAGATGCATGTATTCCTTGTGGTTCTTAGTATCACTATTCCAAAAATAACATAAACATAAACCGCTGATGCCCAGCTTAGCAGAGAATAAGTACTGTTCTCCTACATTATAAAGAAAATCTTCAGGCTTTTGAATAGTTCCTTAAAGTGCAATAATAATTCCTTTTATTCTTTAACTCCAAACTATCTGAATCGGAAAGGTTTCCACCATAAAATATTACTTAGTTACACTAAGTGTATTATTTTCCATTAAACCTGCAATTTGCAACCATCATCTTTCCCAAAGAAAGCAGAGGCACCTGAAGATCAGGTCATGGTCACTTCAGATGATGACAACATTAGATAAATCCTGAAAAGTGAAGTCTATAGAATAAATTTTAAAAACAAGCACATAAGCCCTGTGAGCACTTTCTTTTTGGTGCCAATACTGCAATTTGATGCTGAGGAGAAAATCCACAACCAATCAAAATCTGGGCAAAAATCTCTAGAAGTTAAAAACCAGTATCACATACAAATTGAACTCAAAAATAACACTTTTGTGAGGAATTGGAGTTACATGCAGAATTTTAACTTTTATGAAGTGTAAGTCTCACTCTCTACCACAGGGTTAGTTATGATCCACATTTTCCAATAATATTAGAGAATATCAATACATTTCAAGTGAAAGATATACAAAAAAAAAAAAAAAAAAAAAAAAGGAAAATTTGACTTTAACATTTTGGACGTGACTTCATCACAGAGCTATTAGGCTAAATGTGAGAACATCATGTCCTACCATCCTTAGGAAGGAAGAAGGGACACTCTTTACAAAATACATTAATAGCTTCTTTATTAAGAGAACAAATAAGATTAATGCAAAGATGGTCAAGGAACCACTTCGAGATTTATCTTAAAGAACCAAGGAAGCAAGCAAGCAAGCAAGGGGCCTTGAACAAAATTAAGCACGCACTGGGCTGTGAAGGGACTACTGAAATGTCAGATGATAACTGATAATGTAAAGGCAATAACTTCAAATAGAGAAACAAAGGCATAGGAATTCATATTGTATATTCCTATGCAGAATACGAAAGACATATGCAGGGCAGCTAGCATGCCCAATATAAGCTGGAGAGGTGCAAATACAATTTTAAAACAGCAAATGTCAATGTTAGTAAAAACAGTTCCTGCAGCCACATGGAATTCAAAGGGCAGCCAGGGGAGTGAGGCTACTGAAACTAGTCCAGTTCACGGGGCAGGGACACAGCATAAGCTCCCAAGTTTAAACAAGTAACAAGGCTACAGTGGACTAATTAGCCCTCAAGTGGCATTTAAAGTTAAATACAACAAGGTACAATGATCACCATAATGCATCCCTGAAGAAGCAGATAGAAGTGATGTAGTGCTCTTGGTTCTACACCAGCAGCTGGATCTACGCCAACAGCATGCATGAGCTGACTGATGCAATAGTAAGGCAACAAGTTTTCCCAAACACCTGAAAAATGAAAGCCCCAAATCTTGTATTTTTCCCTTTGATTAAGTATATCACGACATTATGACAATGGATAGTTTTCTGCTTCCAAAATACAATGTCCTGGGTTGATGGCATGGCATAAAAACTGAGCATCTCACAGAATGATGAGATTTGCCTCAAATAGTTGCAGTTAGTATTTAATGATTAATACCAACCTAAACTATAAAGAAACTGGCTGAACGACATACTATATATCTTTGAAGTTAGAAATTAACGTTGGGGGGCTCTACAGCAGTGTTTCCAGTTCCAATGACTTACAGGCTCTTCTAGAAGAGACTGTTTAAACCAAGAATTGGCTTATCACAATTTTTTATTTTGCCATCTTCATGTGTGAAATTTTTGAAGCAAGTAAATTTGTGAAGTCAGATCACCTAAGCAACCTACACCCAAATACTAGAGATTTGTATAGACTGTCCACAGTGCCCTGAAATTTTCTCTAGCAAGTAAGCACCTTTGTAGAGCCAGGATTAGTAAAAGCATTTTGCATTGCTGTCAGCAGCAAAGATGTGGTGGTGGTAGCAGTCACTCCTAGTCCGCTGCCAGGATCAGGGGATTTTTTTTCAGCACTGTTGCTTTACTCCAGTGTTGCTTTACTCTCTTACTTTTGTGGGATTTACTTTTGGAGATCATAGAATCACAGAATGGTCTGGGTTGGAAGGGACCCCAAGGATCATAGAGTTGCAACCCCCCTGCCACAGGCAAGGGCCACCAACTTCCAGGCCTGGATCTACACAAGGTTGCCCAGGGCCCCATCCAACCTGGCCTTGAACACCTCCAGGCACAGGGCATCTACCACCTCTCTGGGCAGCCTGTTCCAGCACCTCACCACTCTCCCTGTAAAAAACTTCCCCCTAATATCTAATTTAAACCTTCCCTCCTTCAGCTTCAATCCATTCCCCCTTGTCCTGCTATTATCTACCCTTTTAAAAAGTTGATTCCCCTCCTGTTTGTATGCTCCCTTCAGGTACTAGAAGTCCCCCCGCAGCCTTCTCTCTCGCAGAGTAGAGAGGGACGATCACCTCCCTGTCCCTGCTGGCCACCCCTCTTCTGATGGAGCCCAGGATACCGTTGGCCTTCCGAGCTGCAAGAGCACACTGCTGGCTCATGTTGAGTTTCTCGTCCACCACAACCCCCAGGTCCTTCTCAGCAGGGCTACTCTCAAGGAGCTCTTCTCCCAGTCTGTATATATGTCTGGGATATCCCAGATGCCACTGTCTTTTGGAGAATGCAAAGGGTAGTAAAAGGAAAAAAAGCAGAAACCACGATTCTGACATTTTAGTTAGGCACAGTCTTAGCTTCCAAAAAGAAAGTGTGAAACACCTAAAGCAAAGCTGCAACAAAACCAAAAGAACACACCACCATTACAGGCAGTGAAGTATTCTGCAAGCTGCAGCAGCTGATGGGCAAAAAGCTCCTATTTTTGACAAGTAAGATTCAAAAGAGAAAGAAACTTACTTTTCATGAAGCAGTCACTGCTTTTTTAAATGGAAACCAGGATGGGAGGGAGGAATTTATCTAGAAATACACTCTGGCTTTGTTTTCTGCTTTGTGTATGTTCTGAGCACCTACCAGCAACACATACAAGATGAATACCACAAACTATATAAGAAATCTTGATGCAGAGCTATGCAGATAATTGATGCAATGTGGCTCTGCTGGAATCTCATGGTTTTAATATGCAAAATTGCAAAGTTTTCAAGGGGAGAATAAATTAAAAAAAAAAAGTCAATCCCCTCCATTTTTTAAAAATGAAAAAAAAAATCAGGCAAAGACTGAAAATATCTGTTAACAGATAAGGTCAGCACATCTATATGGAAATGTAGTTTGGGCACTTCAACTCTCAGTGAGATTTCATGGAGTCTACGTTCTGACCTGATTACAACATAACTAATACAATATATTTTTAAGTTGCTACCAAACATAAGGAAAGATGAAAAACAACAGTTCCAGTGAAATTTCTTTTAGTTTCTTTTGCATAAACTTAAACTCCATCAATTCATATCAACAGCATGTTACCTTGTTATGCACTGGTTTTAAACCAAACCACCTTAATGAATTTGGTATCCCTGGTCAATCAGTATTTGAATAGAAGACTTTTCAAAGAACATTCACAGTAAATCAGACTGTTTTTCTAAATTAGATATTCTCAGAGTTTCATAACCATTCTTTCCTTTCAGGAAACAATTCATATTAGTCCCTAAAACTCCTCCCAGTAAAAGCAGAAGAGGTTCAAGTTGCTGACAGTCTCTCAGTCCAGTTCTGATACTAGAGGTAAAGAATTAGTGTATTGAATCAATCAAGTGCATTATCTACTTACAAACCAGCTCCAAAGACTCCTGTTTACTGTAGGTTTATCACGATCTGTCAGACTACTAAAGTCAAGTCAGGCTTAAAATCTGTCCTGGAGATGTGTGAAGTCTGTGTATCTGTAATAAATAGCCCGTGAGAGGCAGGCATATCACTGAGCTAATCTGAAATGTGCATCTGCCTGCCTATGATAAAAGCAACCTTAGAATCTTCATCCAAGTTTAAAATATTACTTATCTGACAGATAGATAATTAAATAGAGGGCAAAGGAATCAAAAATGTATTTTTCTTTAATGGTGGTCTGCTGGTGGCAATATGGCAACTCCTCTCATGCAGAACTATAGCCTTTTTCCTTTTGGTTGATGCCAAAGAATACTCAACGCAGTCAAGATATGTGTAACGCTAAATGTAGCGTAGATAATGCATCCCCCCACTTCACAGATCGGGGTTGGATTTCTGCAAAGTTCTCCCTAAGGCTGTTCAGCCACATGAGCAACTGGTATTCTGCGCTACCTCTTCATCAGGAATCAAAACTTGTTGTTAAAGTAGCAATAGCAATTCTCTAATTATCTATCATATTTTTATTACGAACTCTTTGGTTTCCTTTACTTGCTGAATGCCTCTGAAAAAGCTCTTCTAAGGATCTGTATCTGCAAAACCCTAGTACAGCATTGCATGAGAAAACACATCCCAGCTTTTATTTTACAATCTCTGTTTTAATTTCTGAGTGAAAGGGAGAGACAGAGAGAAAGCAAGCTCTTCCTTAAACTCATCCTTCCTGGCTGTCAATTCTTTTATCTTGACCTGCAAGGGAGGCATAGCTGAAGGTTTCCCACCACCTGTACATTCTCAGTCTGCATTGTCTAAGTCCCCCAGGGACGCATGAAAACAAAGGTAACTCTTCCCTTTAAGCTCCTCTACCTCATGAGGCCGTCATTCTGCTTAAAGGCTGTCCTTACGTGCTTGTGTACAGAAAAGCTCAAGTGTCCCGTTTTGTGCAGAGATTACTGCTGCAGATTTTAGAGAAAGGCTGATTTCTTTCTGCAGTAGAAGAAAATAATCACTCTCAGCTAGCCACAGAAAGGAGGGTATTTGCAAGCCCTCAGATCTATTCCTGTCCCTCTGGATAATATGAAGAGTACTACTAATGCCATACACCAGTATTCAGTCTTACAGGCTTGACAGACAACTTCATCTCTATTCTGTAAACATATAAATTGTGACGGATTACGAAGCCAGTTATCCAGTGTTAACAAAGCACTGGGAGCACCGTAAAGCCTTCCTGTTCCCCATATCTTCCTTAGATAATTTTGAAAACATTGTGAATGTTTTTTTGGTTTGGTTTGTTTTTTTAACCCTACTCATACAACAAAACTACAAGGTCTGACCTTGTTTAAAAAGTAAATATTAGAAGACTCTTGTTTTATTAATATGACTGAGAACACTGTTTAAGAGTCACAGGTTTCATGGAAAGTTATCCTGACAAAAAGTTGTGAAAAGTTAGTGAAGCATGAATTGAGAACCATCAAATAGACAGGATGGCTAAAGGTAGTATTTGCAAGCACATCCTAGAATCATTAGAAATACTGATGAAAGTGCAATAATATCAAAGAAATATTTACAACTTGGGGGGGGGAATAATTAGAGTGCCCTGCTTCTGAGGAAAAAAAAAAAAGCTTTTATTAATAAAAGTCATGTTTTGTCAGCCATAGACTTTTGACCAAATGTGATAAAGAATAAATGAGGGTAGTGAGGTGCTGGAACAGGTTGCCCAGAGAAGCTGTGGATGCCCCATCCCTGGAAGTGTTGAAGGTCAGGTTGGATGGGGCTTTAAACAGCCTGTTCTAGTGGGAGGCGTCCCTGCCCATGGCAGGGTGGGTGGAACTAGGTGATCTTTAAGGTCCCTTCCAACCCAAACCATTCTATGAACTCCTCCCAGTTGTTCCTTGATATTTCAGGTCTGCAATCAAATTAGTCAACAGTTAAGACAAAGACAAAATTTTCAGGCAGCTTAAAACCATTCAAGAGGTTTCTACCAGCAACAATACAAAAATGTTTGCAAAGGCATACCAAACTGACAACTGAGCACCTAGCCCAGTTGCCTCCTTCACAGGTACAAATGGGAACATATGTACAGAGTGCTGCTTGCAAAAACACTGACATGCACTAATGGAATATGGCTGCTGGAATATGATTATACAGAAATGGTTCACAAGAAATGAACAGAGTTCTTCAATCTTTTCCACAATCCCTGGTCCACCGGACACTGAAAGAGGATGTAAACACATACAGGTCGTTCAGATTTTCACCTAAGCTAGTACAGTATTAAACTGATTTTTAAGTAGCTAACTATTTCCTAACTCAGAAAAACGACTATGTGATCCCACAGGTGTTTTGATTCTTTCATTTCCACGGCTCTCCCAGGAGCAGGTTTACCAGGCAGAAAGATCCTGGAAATTGGTCCCAACAGTAGATCTTCCCAGTAGAGGATGCTCCAAGGCCACAGGATCAGGAGAGACCATGTAGCTTTTACCACCTCTCTATATAAGTGCTCGCTGCTGACTTCCCAGGAGTACACTTGTTTTTATTCATTTATGTAAAATATGAGAAAAATCTTTTTGCTCTGCTATGGCATGAAGACAGGGGACCTGAAGAGATTTAGTTGGGCAGATACAGCCAGAAGCCAGCCTCCTGCTGCTGCTGCAGCAGTGGATCCCACAGCTCTGGTAGAGAGAAAGTAGCCAGCCCAAACACGACCGCTCTCACTAAGAAAACAGACATCTACAACACCAGTTTTCTCTCTCTCTCCTTTGCGCATGCATTACAATTCACAAACTGCACTAACAGAGGCAGAAATTGCTGTTTAAGCTAGTGGAGCATTATGATAGTTCATATATATTGACTCAATGTGACAGTATTTGACTTCAGTTGAGAATCTGTCTGATTCAAATGAGTTCAAGTTTAAAGGCTAATTAATTTAAAAAGACAGGAAAAAAAGCACTATGGCTATGCTTAAATGCTGGGACAAGAAGGAGGCTCAAGAGAAAGCAGCAGTGATAGATGAGAGAAAAGAAAAAAAGAGTTAATATAAAATGAATTAAAACAAATAGTCACCTAATACCTGCAGTGTAAAAAGAAAAATCTCATCAAAACATGATGTTCATGTCTCTGAACTAGACACAGGAGGAAAAAATTACCAGTACCAGCTTTTAATCAAATATTTACCAACAAAACAGATTTAAAGCCTTTAGTTTTCAGACTTATGACTTTGCATAAGTTGGAAGACTTGAGAGAAGAGGGGAGTTGTCTTTCTTTTTAAAAAGGAGGTTAATATAAAATGCAATTCCAGGTTTTGAGTTTATGCATATATGTTTGTAAAAATATACACAATGCATTAGGAGTTGAACAGAATATTATGAAAGATGTTCAGTAGAATATGGAGGAAATCTTTACAGTAGATTCCCTCCTGCTGTGATTATAATGAAATGGTCTTTCAAAGAGCATGTACTTTTTAAATACGTATGTAAGGTGAAGAATTTACAAGGAAAGATACCAAGTCTGTTTTTCTTAGAAGATAGATGGCAATTTGCTGTCAACATCAGGGCTCTTCTCTGCTTAAATTCTTGCAGAACAGAACCATGTCCATGTGGAGAATTTTTTTTTCCCCGAAAGAGTTAATGGCAGGAGATCTTCAATAGGCAAACCCTTGTAACAGAGGATGCCTCTAAAATATTAAGGCTTGGAAAGTAAAATATCCAATTAGATGAATTCAGGCCGAGAATGGACCGGGATAAAATATTCAGTTAGCCTGCAGCCTGACCCTGCAGTTTTCCAGTGGTGTTTGAAAAAGATGAGCTGTCTGTCATTCCCACCATAGAGAAAGACTTCAGGGAAATCTACCAGCAGCAGAAAGCAGAAGCTAAAAGCAAATCTTGGCAGCAGCAGAGGTCACCAAGCAGTCTCGAGCAAAGAAGCATTCATTAACATCAAGATACACTTAAAGACAAAGGAGAAAGAAAAATACAATATTGAATTATGAGGATACAATAGGCTATAAAGCCATGAACACAGGCACATTGCTGTGGTGTAAATAAAACCACAGCTCCGAGTTTGACAAGTTAGAACAAGAGGGCTCTAATAGCACCTGAAAAAACTTTTAAGCATCATCTTCTAGGAATATTCCTTGGGACACGAATAGAGGACTGCTCCCATTTCTTCATAGGTCCAAAGGTGACTAATCAACTCCTGTGGTAATAGATCATCACCTGCAAGATGTGCAGGGCACAGATCTGTGCTCAACACTAAGTGCTCTAAGGACCTGAGAAATCTGGGCAGTAAGCGCCAGGCAACCAGACTGCCAGCGCCAAGTCAGGAATGGTAGGACCGTGGCCACATGGTGGCTTAATTAAAAAGAATCTCATTGCCTTTCTTTTCTGATGAAGGTCTTGATAATTTCAATTAAAGACTTAATGCTTCCCTACTGGCTTTCATCAACCAAAACCTGCATGAATCCAAAGGTATTTTCAATAAATCTAGTATTTCATTAAAGACTTTGTCCTAAGCTTTGGCCAGAGAAAATGCAGGTAACTTTTTCAATTATCAGTCCCATACAGAAGAGAACCACCCCCAAATCTGCAAATGAATCAGAAGTTTCTTCACAATGAGAGGAGCTAATTTCATAATAGCTATTCACTGAAAGCACCTCCCTGCCATCAAAATGTGTATAATCTGATATAAAATATTTCATTGGAACTTTGTAACTCCCTTTATCAGAGAAAAATCTTCATAAGATGGTATGTTCATCTTACTGTTACCTCATTCCTTACAATTAATTTTGTACAGGATGTCTGTCCACCAAGTTGAAATCTTAGAATGAAATCAGAAAAAGAGTATCTAGAATCTGCTCTAGCTTTGACTAATATTAAAACAAACACACAAACAAACAAAAAACCCCAAAAGCCAACAAACATCCAATAAACCAGCCCTCTTGCAGCTCTTTAAAGCAGAGAATAAATCTCAAATCACTGCTTGAAAATCTCTATGGGAATATAGCAATTGCTTTTGGCACTGCATCTCTAAAATATTCTGAAATAAACATGGTTCAAATAACCATCCAAATTAATCCATGTTCCTTGATGGGATAGATATGCTTAATCTTTAAAATATAGCACATAGTAGTTGCCTTCTTATACAGTCACAAGCAATTCAGAAGAATAGAATTCCAAATGGCACTGAGAAAACAAATACGAATTTTCAGTGTCTCCTCCAATACAGGAACAAGGGACTTAAAATGAATCAGCAAATGGCAAGTTCAAAAAACCACAAGTAATATTACTTTATTCAACAATGACTTAAGTGGCAGAACTCTATAGCCCAGGATAGCATGAAAGTTTATTTTTTAAATACAAAAACTTGTAAAATTATTTGAACAAAGTTATGGAAGTTACGTCTACCAACGATTTTTAATTACAAAGACACAAACTCTTGTTTAAGAGCCTCCCCTGAGCTGCACATTGCTGATGGCTGGCAGAGCAAACTAGAAAGACACTTCTGTATTTCCCCATTCTCACATTTCTTCAATGTCACCAACTAGCAGATGTGAGATGGTGTTAACCAGGCCTTCAGCCTGATCCAGTACGGCTGGTGGTGGTAGTTTTTGTTTCTGATCATTAAACTTTCAGTTCCCTCCAACTGCTTCATCTATTACTCTGTTCATCTACATGAACTGAAAAATATGTATTTATTTTGGTTTATTTATATATGAGTATATATATTTTTTCCTCTTCACAGTGCTTTTGTAGTTAATTTTGGAACAGTTTGGTAGAGTCATGGAACATGTCAACCTACAGACTCCCCTATTTCATGGCTTGTTGGCTCCTGCAGTGGGCTGTAACAGCCACAGATGGATAATATGAGAGAGACTTCTGGGTATCTATGGAAACAAGTAGCTCAAGTCTGCCTTAAGGTCTTCTCCTCAGATCCTTCTCCCATGCTAGGAAGGGGCAAGAAATCTCCCCACCCTCCAATGTGCAGAGGAACAAAACAAGGCAGCAGGCATTGGGAATGGAAATGGGGAGCTGAGGTAGGTGAGGCAGAGGAAGGAGAAGGACACTAATTTATTCAGAAATTAAGCAAAAGGACACTAATTTATTCAGAAATTAAGCAAAAGCAAGAGCAGGACTAAGGGGAAAAGCAAATAGAGACAAAGAACAAGGCTATGTCCTTCCTATAGCTTGATTCAGAGAGTGGTAAGGGTTGGAAGGAACCTCTGGAGATCATCCAGTCCAAGCCCCTGCTAGAGCAGGGTCACCTTCAGCAGGTTGCACAGGAATGCATCCAGGCGGGTTTTGAATGTCTCCAGAGCAGGAGACCCCACACCTCTCTGGGCAGCCTGTGCCAGGGCTCTGCCACCCTCACAGGAAAGAAGTTTTTTCTTATG
>KL289274.1:0-26468 GCA_000699545.1 Podiceps cristatus | reverse complement strand
TGACACCCGCCCCCGAGATATTTATCAGCTTTGGTAAGGTCCCCTCTCAGCCTTCCCCTTCCTCAGGCTAAACAGCCCCGGCTCCCTCAGCCTTTCCCCACAGGAGAGATGCTCCAGCCCCCTCATCATCTGTGTACCCCTCCAATAGACTATCTCCAGTAGTTCCTCATCCTTCTTGAATTGGGGAGCCCAGAACTGGACACAGCACTCCAGATGCAGCCTAGGGCAGAGTAGAGAGGGAGGTAACCTCTCTCCTAGGTAGCCTGTTTAGTAGGCTCCACTGGTATTCTACATGTTATGTAGTTCCAATGATTTCCAAGCTAACTCATCTATACTGTCTGTTTGCATGAAGGTCTGTGTGAATTTGCAGGGTCGGTGCAGAAGCAAAAAGAAAAGAAAATAAAAGAAAAAAAAAAAAGAAAACCAAAACACAAACCTATCCAACCAAAAAAAAATTGCACAATTCAATCAACATGAATTTTAGCAACTGCATCTTCTCTTTGGGTGCTGCTTCATTTGCTCTGCAGTTACTTCAAGTTTAATAAAAACTTAGGAGAAAAAGCAAAACCTCTGGCTGTTTAGATCCACAAGGTAGCAGACATCCTATGTCCTGCTGCAGAAAGCTTTGAGCATGGCTACAGGAAGCCCTCCCTGATTTTTGAACATGGCTAATATCTTCCTAAACTCCTCTTCTCTTTTCATAGTTACAGACATCACATTCCATCTGGCTATATCAGGTTATATTACACCTCCTGATCTCATGTAAATCTCATATGACCAGACACAGCTTGGCAACTTACCCAACTTTCAAAATAACATGCGTATTTACCATATGCAGATAACAACCCGTGAACAGGAATAAGCTACTTTCTTAGGAATATGTAATGAATGAAAATTTCAGTGCTAGCCCATCATGGCTGAAGACGGTAGTGCTATACACAACTCACATTTATTACAAAAGGACATTCACACTGCAGGTGGGTAAAATAATCCTTGGAGCACAGGAATTTATCATCATGTACCTTTGCCTGATTCCACTAGCCTTTCAGCCACTCACCATCCAAAGCTTAATCCAGTAATTAAAGTCCTTGAACACATTCAAATCAATATGGAAAAACAGCCATCAAATTATTATCTTAAACAATTGAAAAAAAAAAACCAAACAAAACAAATGACAACATTTGCCCCCTCTGCAAGTATACCTGCTTAAAACTAAGGCCAGGATGGCTGAAAATCAGTCATGGATCAGCAAATCATCTTTTAGCACATATGGACTGCATAATCTTAAATTCTGCTATACCACACCCTGTCATCTCAGGCTAAAAATGCAAACTTCATGTAAGAGAAAGAGTAACCTGCTGAATTTCCTGGGAGTCACAATATATTGTTTTGATTCTAGATTGGTGCAGATAGCACCAATAGATATATTCAGATAGCATCAACGTACACAAAGGGCGGGGGGGAGTATGGGTGCACATTTGTGCATGTGCACGTGTGGGTTTCTTTATAGGGAGACATCTACCCAGACAGGAGGAGAAAAACAGCAAACATACCTGTGCCAGAACTGGGGACAAAACTGAGACTACTTTGAATACTTGTTCCTGTCCTGCCTTTATTCCTAATGGTTTCACATCTGAGGAGTAAGTGTGACCCAGGGAACTACAGGCTGGTCAATCTCACTTTGATTCCTCAGAAGATGGTAGAGCAATTAATCCTGGAAACCATTTCCAGGCATATTAAGGATGAGAAAATCATCAGGAGTAGTCAACATGGCTTCACCAAGGGGAAGTTATGCTTGGCCAACTTGACAAACTTGAATGATGAAGTAACTGGCCTGGTAGATGAGGGGAGAGCAGTGGATGTTGCCTACCTGGACTTCAGTAAGGCCTTTGACCCTGTCTTCCATGAGGTCCTTATAGAGAAGCTGTTAATGTACGGGATGGATAAGCAGAAAGTGAGGTGGACTGAAAACTGACTATGGCTGGGCTCAGAGGCTGGTGATCAGCAACACAAAATCTAGTTGGAGGCCAGTGACTAGCCGTGTACCCCTGGATCAATACTGGGTCCAGACCTGTTTAACATCTTCATTAGCGATCTGGATGATGGGGCAGAATGTACCCTCAGCAAGTTTGTAAGATAACACAAAACTCAGAGTAGTCACTGATATGCCAAAGAGGTGTGCTATCAGCCAGAGAAACCTCAACAAGCTGGAGGAATGAGCCAACAGGAACCTCATGAAGTTCAACGAGGAAAAGTGCAAATTCCTACCTTTATGGGGAATAACCCCATGCACCAGTACATGCTTCAGCAATGTATTTTCAGGGTGCAACCAACTGGAAAGCAGCTTTGCAGAAAAGAACCTGGGGATCCTGGTGAGACGAGGTGAACATGAGCCAGTGAAGTGCCCTTGTTGCAAAGAAGGCACATGGTATCCTTGGCTGCATCAGACAAAGTACTGCCAGCAGATTGAGGGAGGTGATCCTTCCCCTCTACTCAGGACAGGTGAGGCTACACCTGGAGTGCTAGGTCCAGTTCTGGGCTCCTCAGTACAAGAGTGACATGGACATACTAGAGAGAGTCCAGCAAAGGGCCACAGGGATGATGAAGGGACTGAAGCATCTCACATAGGAGGAAAGGCTGAGAGAGTTGGGACTGTTCAGCCTGGAGAAGGCTCAGGAGGGATCTTATCAATGTATATAAATACCTGAAGGGAGGGTGCAAACAAGAGAGAGGTAGTCTTCTTTGGAGTGATGGCCAGTGACAGGACCAGAGCAATGGGCACTAACTGAAACACAGGAGGTTGCCCCTGAACATCAGGAAACACTTTTTCACTGTGATCCGTCCTTAGATAAATTCAACAACCGCCTGGGCAACTGGCTCTAGGTGGTCCTGCTTGAGCAGTGAGGTTGGACCAGATAACCTTCAGACGTCCCTTCCAACTTCAGCCATTCTTCTGTGACTGTTCTTTTTAAAAAACAAAATTAAAAAAAACCAGAAAAACAACCACATAAAAAAAAAAATATATATATATATGTCATTTCCAATCTCTGAAAACAGCACCTACCCATTCTACAACAGCATAACTATTTTCATGCTATATTTATATGTGCAGGTGGCATGATTTACACAAATACACACATATGCACACACAGTACTGTAGAGCTTGGGGGGAAAAAAAAAAAATCCTTTTTCTCCTTAGTGACGGGCTGATATGTTTTATCAAAATTTTCCCATAGACAAATATGCACAGATTCCTCACTTTCAGGGACTGTTTGCATCTGTAGAGTGAATCCATCACATCCTAGTGTCTGTAATTGCATGCAAAATGCAATCCCATCATCCTAAACCCACCAGCTTCAGCTGCATCTGGCCCAGTAGGGACTCTGCAGTCAGTCCTCTGTACCTTCCATAAAGCACCTGTTCGCAGGAGCACAACGATATACAGACCACAATCTGTATTTCAAGCATCTTCAACCCAGCTGCTCCCCATTCATAGATCCTCCACACAACCAGAATATGTGATCCTTATGCATATTTTAGTTATACTGGATTTTGCTTCAGTCTGTTTGGAGACATCCAACCTATAAAGGGTTTAAGGTATCCGGAAATTCAAGATAAGTTCATGAAGTCACTAAATCCATAGATGCAAAACTCTTAAGTTCAACTCATTTTTGAGTTGTCATTTTGTTATTTCTGTGTTGAGCATACTCACTTCACTGGTAACTAGATTCTTTAAAAATTATGAGTCAGTCTGTCATCTCAGGTCTTGCTGGATCATTGATTGTCATCAGCAGAAGATTTTTCCAGCAAAATTATGTCTTAAGCTATACCTGAGCAACATTGCTCAATTTAACTCAGCAATTGGAACTTAATTAAAAATTCTGTTGAGAATGTGTGGGGCAGAATAGGAAAAGGCTGATCATGTCAGAGCTGTATTAGCTTTGCAGCACTGATAGGAACATGAACTAATAAAAATTGTTCATACTAAAATGAATATCCTGGACTTTCATTAGACAGTAGGAGCAACTGATGTAAGATGAGAATCCTATCAGTGAACAGATCTGTTCTGCAAGAATTACTCTATTCAGACAATCACTTTCCAAATTAAAAATCACATCAAATAAAGGGAATCTCCATTACAACCCAGAATATATAATTTAAAGCTACTGACCCTGCTCATAACTGGCCACAGACAAACTATGTGAAATGCAGTCAAAGTTATTCAGAGAACTGAAATAGCCCAAAAGATTTCAGTCTGTCCTTTCCAAACAGGGGCATTTCACTTATTTTGACTTCTAATCCATTCCTTTGTTAATTTCTACTATCTGAGTAACTACATACAGTGAAGCTAAATGCTCTTTTCTACATGGCTAGCTAGAATTACCTTTTGGGGGGCTATTATATCACCTTATATTTCAATTACATGAAGACACTGACTTTGTAGCACTAGAATAATCATGAGAGTTTTATTCTTACTTACAGAGTGGTTTTCCACCAGAAACCTATCTAATGGTTCCATAGCACTGAACTAAGAGAAAGACTACTGCCAAAAAAACCCACCAAGATTTCCTTTAAATATTACATTTCATTCTAATGTTCTTCATTTACAATTTGTATGTCTCTAAGACATCCAGTTTCCATTTATCAATCAAACTCTTTCTAAGATTAGGTAAAATAAAACAAAGTGGAATTTTAATCACACATACAATCTGCAATACAACACAAATTGATAAGGCAATTGCATTAGTTACTAGCTTCAAACGTGAATCCAACTGTAATGCTCAAAATTTGCAAATCAAACTACTCTGTCACCAAATTTCTTGCCAACTAGTAATAACTACTCCTCTCTTCCACAGCATTTTTCTTCTTTAGATTGGAAAACATGATGGTTACTATCATTATCTCAGCTATTATATAGCTTTTATGAAACAAGATGGCCTAAAGGGAAAAGTTTTATGATGCTTCATTCTTTAATCATCTTCATTTTTAATCTAAACTCCAAAGAGAAGTTCAAAGTATCATTAAGAGTCTGATTCAAAGTGTGTTAGAGTTAATGGAAAATCTCCTTTCAGTCTTACAAGATTATGCCATGGGCTTCAAATTGCTTCTTCTCTTTATTGTTCTTGCTATTTGAATTTTGCTGCAGTTTCTTATGCCATCCTAAAGCATCAAAAGAATAATTTTTATTTTATTAAACACTCACCTCAAACCACTGGCCATGCGACTGCATTTTAAGGATGACACAAGGATCTGGTTTGGAGAGGGCATCCCTGTCTGATATGCCTTTGCACGCAACTCGCAGCTCCACTTTAGTCAGGCATGGGCTGTTAAAAATTCCCAGGGTATTGGCTGCTGATTCATAAATGTTGCTCATTTTCTTCATTCCTTTTTCTGAAAGAGAGAAAAGGTCCATTAAGAACAGTGCATGCACAGTACAGTCCATCCTTCCATGCCAATGCAATGTTCTGTTAGCCAATGGGACCCCATAACCATGAACGAGATCCAGAGCAAGAGGAGAAAAAAATAAAATTAAAGTAATACCTAGAAAAGAAATATATCCAAAAGAAAGAAATATATCCAAAAGAAAGAAATATATCCAAAAGAAAGAAATATATCATCTTGTATTTAGAAATAAATCAACTTTAGAATGATATTTTCCACAATGCCCCTAAACTCTGGGGGTGAACTGTGACCTTGACTTCCAGGTCTGTTCCTGCATATTAAAGCCACGTTTCCCCAGGCCAAAGGATAGACAAGATGATATTTCTGAATTTCTCCTGATAACACCTTATTCCAATAACAAGGCTAAATTAAATTTGCTCAGCACTCGTTCAAGCTGCTTTTATTTTTCTGTACTCCATCGAAAAACCACGTGCTTCATCTTACACAAACTTTTTGTCTAAATGCCGTAGAAGGCCCCTTTCATATTGTTGTGGTTTATCCCCAGCCGGCAATTAAGCACCACGCAGCCACTCGCTCGCCTCCCTCCCTAGGCGGGATGAGGAAGAGAATCAGGAAAAAACCTCGTGGGTTGAGATAAAAACAGTTTAACAGGACAGCAAAGGAAGAGGAAATAATAATAATATTACTGATAAAGCAATATACAAAACCAAGTGATATACAATGCAAGAATTGCTCACCACACAGTGATCAATAGCCTGTCCTCAAGCAGCAATTTCCATCCCCCAGACAATTCCAGTTTCTATCCTGAGCATGACATCATATGGTATGGAATATGCCTTTCATCAGTCTGGGTCAGCCGTCCTGGCTGTGCCCCCGCCCAGCTTCCTGCGCACCTCCTCGCTGGCAGGGCAGGGGAAGCTGAAAAGCCCTTGACTTGGTATAAGCACTAGAACTACTTAGAAACAACTAAAAAAATCAGTGTGTTATCAACATTATTCACATACTATGCACAGCCCTATACTAGCTAAAAATAAAAACAAACCCCACAAAACCATATCCAGAATATCCAGTTTCGCTATGAATTATAAAGGCAAAATTAAAAACGTATTTCTAAATTCAGATTAATAAGAGTTGGCAATAGTGTGGACCTCTAAGAAATACAGATAAAACTTCAGGAATATAAGTCTGAATGATGAAGTGGATGATCTGCTCCCCTTGTAGAGGACAAAAAAGCTTGTAAGCAATTTACAATTCTTCAAATGTATTCAAATCTATACAACAACTTACTATATGACCACCAAACTGCTGTGAAAACCCCAGCAAGCTGGGTTCTGTATGTCTGTAAGTGAGGTGGATGTGGATGGACTCTAACCACCCTCTCTAGCTCAGGCTCTATGGGCATGTTTCCTTATGGTAAATAAGCTGCTTGAAATGTGAGCCACACCACAACCACACTGCCTGACATCCTAAGATCAAAATAGGTTCCTTCAGCCCTTCCCAATTACCTGTAAGTGCTGTCATCTAAATTATGTTCCCTTGGATTTACCTCTAAGAAAGAAACATGACCAGGAGAAAAAGCAAAATTAAATAAAATATGGAAAAGGTCCTGATATTAGGCTATGGTATATAGCCCAAAGAGCATACTCAACTTCTACACACTGTATTCCTATACACTAGTTTAGTTTCTGATACATTTTTAGCTAAGACTCCTGACATGGTAAATAGACCAGCACCTCTCAAATCTCAGAATCTTTTACAGGGTGAAGAACAACATTTTGTGCTAGGTCAATTCACGTCAGCAGTGGCAACATCACAGTCCTAGCTTGAAAGCAATAGCAAGCAGAGGAAACTGGGCTCTAGCCTAATTGGAACTACTCTGATAAAATCCTAATTTGAGAAGCAATGATCTGCATGCAAGAGGGACCTGACATCTGATACCTCAACTAAGCATGACAATAAGTATCTGGAAAAAGTGCAACAAAAAGTGATGATTCAAAATGATGTTTGGGAGACTGGTTTACTTCTTTTTGTTGCCTGTTTTCCAAAAAGAGAACAGATCGAGGTGCTGGTAACTTTGACAAAGCCAATAAAGGCTACTATTTAGCTAAAAATTACAGAGAAAATTATAAGCATTTATATGTATTTTGCTAGCAATCGTCAAAAGTCTGTTTTTTCATTCTGTTTCTAAGATATCCCTGATACATGATGTCAGGTACCTAAATTGTCATCAATTGGGATTACAAAAAGACTGTTATAAACTGAGATGGAGGGAGGGACTGTTGTCTAATTATTCATGATTTTATAATCCCATCTCCTTCAGAATGCTGCTCAACAAGCTCATCCTACACAGTTACAAGACATTTTTACATGTTGCCCTTTCCAAATTGAAATCCATTTGAAAATTGGGTTAATTCTGTCTCATGCACATCTTATATCATTAATGAAATGTCATCCTTTGTGCAGAAATAGGTTGGTGATTTAATTAAACTGGATGATTTCAACACTAAAGAGAAGGGGAAAAAGTAGCAGAGTGAGGGGGAGAGATGTATTTTTCTTCCTCCCACAATAATTATACACTGTTTTTTAGAACAGCGGGTAAGTATAAAATTATATTTCTTTTTATCACTACAACTGTTACTTCAGCTTTTAGAAGTTCTAAATTTATCAATGGAAAAGATCAAGCCACAGTCTTATTCCTTTGTCCTATTATATTCTTCTTTTAATATAATCACTAGCTTGGGCTGTAGTACTGATGTCATGTTACCAGGAAGCTGGGGGCCTGGAAAACAGATTTTGAGCCTACTGGAAGTGGCTAAAAAAAGTATCATTTTACGTAAACATAGACAAGTTATATCACGTAAGAAGTTTTTTGTCAATTAACTACGTACATTATTGATGAAGGAAGAAAATGTTCATTTTTCTTTGCTACAAACTCTTCCTTTTTCACTTCATTAGAACCTTATTACTCTTTCAATGCCCACGTGGCTTTAATATTCACTGATTAAGAACTCTATCTGTGAGAGGAAAGTTCACTTTCGTATCTATACTATTGCTAAGTGTTAAGTCACATACTACTGAAGTTTCCAGTTCATTGCTGCATACATTCTTTTTCATTTCCTCTGGAAAAGAGGAAAACAGCATACTATTATATGCTTCCCACACAAACTCATTAGCCAGTGCTAGACTGCATAGAACGAGGAGGTGAGACCAGGTCTTATGGTCTCACCTCTCCATGGTGAAACAGCAGGGAAGAAGGCAGTACCAACTGAAAAAAACCCTGTTTTGCCACCTTAAAGTACACTGTGCTGAAACGGAAACACATAATACGTTAAACAAGGGTGAAAAAAAAAAAAAAAAAAGCGTGAAATACCTTGATAGCACCACATACCCTATGGAATACAAAGAAAAAGCGAGGACCTTGGAAGACAGTTCTCCCCAAAGAGAGTCCCTTGGAAGACTCTCCCCAAAATATTCTACATCTGGCATACCTGGAGCTCATTTAGTAAAAATTAACATGTTCTTTTGACATTTCTTAAGATATTCACGGCTCCGAGGGATCTTACTAATGTATATAAATTCCTGATGGAGCAGGAGGATAAAAAACATGAAGAGAAATTCTTCTCAGCAGTGCCCAGTGCCAAGACAACAACCAATCATCACAAACTGAAATACAGGAAATCCTGAATAAAGAAAAGGAAACTTTTTACTGTAAGTTTGGATGAACACTGGAACAAGCTGCTAAGGGAACTTGTGGAGTCTTCATTCTTGCAGATACCAAAAACTCATCTGGACATGGCCCTGAGCAGTCTGCTTTGAGCAGGGGTTTAGACCTCTGCAGAGGTCCTTTCCAACCTCTACGACTCTGTGAGTAAGCAAGAGACAACCAAATTGTAAACTTTTTAGGGTACAGATTGCCTTTGTGACCTGTTGTTTTTCCTGTGCTTAGTACAGGTGGGTACTATTCTATGATTTAGGCCCCCTGGCCCCAAAACCATGCAGAAGATCTAAAGACAGACATGTGCCCAGCATTTCTGGAAACTAGTGCTACAAAGGCTCCTATGCATACATATTTCATTAAAAGCACGTAAAGTCCAGAAGTTTGTGCCTGGCTAGATCATAGAATCATAGAACGGTTTGGGTTGGAAGATCACCTAGTTCCAGCCCCCTGCCATGGGCAGGGACACCTCCCACCAGACCAGGCTGCTCAAGGCCCCATCCAGCCTGGCCTTGAACACTTCCAGGGAGGGGGCATCTACAGCTTCCCTGGGCAGCCTGCACCAGTGAATAACTGGAACTGGATAACTGGATTACACTGAAAACCAGTATTACACATTTATCAGCAATGTCCTTCTCCTCTCGGAGAGACTGAATGGCTTAAAAATGTTTAGTCATTGTTAATGGCTTAAAAATGTTTAGTCATCTAGATGCTACAAAAGTAAGGATGTCTGATGTGAAATACAAACAGCACATGCCGCTCTCTGGGATCTGAAAGCCCTGAATTCAGCTCACGGAAACAATCAGATCCACCTTGTTACAAAATGGTGATCCACACAGGGCTTTAGAGAACCTCACCGCAAAATATAACCAGGCTCCTTAGATGGACCACGAAATAAATCTAAGATGTTATCTGAATTCAGATTTCAAGTTTTCTCCTCTTCCCACTCTGTCATTTTGCTCTCCTACACACACACAATCTCCAAAAGCTTTTCTGAAAGTTGTCTGGGTGAAGTATGAAGAGACTGCTTCTCTACAGCACCTTGTGAAGAATCAGGGAAACACACACATTCAGCCTCACCTTCAGTTCAGGTAAGAAAGGAGTAGGGAATGAGAAAGATGCTGAGATTAAAAGCAGTAACTGGTGTGCTCTGCATTTGGAAATGGGGCATGTTCCTGCCACCGTATGTTAAAGGCTGTGTCTGAATCATTTGCTTTACTGGCACCCTGGTCGTGGAATGAAAACAAGCCAATAGCATCTATCTGCTTCTGCAAAAGTAAAGAGCAAGACTGCTCCTGGAAAGGTAAATGATGTTTACAGTATGTGCATGTGGAGGGAAATACTAATGGTAAAGGTATATGAAATAAGAGCTGTGCGTAAGTGCTTCCAAAGGAGGGCAAGACCTAAGAACACTGGATGTTGTTGCACTACCTGCTCCCTACTTATTTATACTTATAAATTATATACAGGAGAGACATTTAGCGTTCAAAACACAGGAGCAGCTGAACTCTCTAGATGGAAAGCTTTGAACCTACAGTTTGTGGATCTTCCAGGGTTTAGAGTTCAATAAAAGTAAATGTGAAAACCAAGTCTCCAGTTAGCAGCTTAAAATTTGTAAAACTGGCCTCTGCTGGAAAACAGTTAGTGCTCCACAGTTGGAAAGAGATGGAAAACCACTTTTCTACATTATTAAGAAATGTGATCCTTGTAGCACTAGGAAAGTTGTTTCCTTTAGCTCTGTTCTATGATTTATGTTGATTGATGTTGATTTATGTTACAGCTCTAGCAAAATCAAAATTTAAGTAGTCGTGTTCATTTTTAGGTGAAATCACTAGCTTTAAGTGATAAGGAGAATCTGATTAAATAAAATGTCATTTTGAAAGTATACTAAACTTTTTATAGGGTCGGATCTGACATCCACAGAAGTCTGTGAGAAAATAACCCATTGATTTCAATAAAGTGAGCAGCTGAGTAATATAGTGCCCCAAGCAATCCTGTCTTCTCCCAGTGTATTTTATCATTTGGCAAGACACTAACGAAAAATAATCATCAGGCACAGAGGGTTCAAGTGCTTCAGAACCGCCCCTTGAGGCCTGACCCAAACGACACTAAACTTACTCACTGGCTTCAAATGTGCACTTCTCAGGCCTTGAGGTTTTCATGTGCTTCTATCCTATCTCCCGTTATGATGCGAGACCAAGTTACACAAAATACAGTAAGAGCAAGATTTACAGAAAAGGATGAAATGATGTTGGGTGTTCAGGTAGAAAAGTTTTAAAAGGTTGCTCTGTTTAGGTACCTGTTCAACTCTAGCAGAATGTAGGCCCCTGACCCCTTCAGGGAATGATACTAATTGAGATCAGCGATCATTTCTTCTAAAAGAAACTTGATGTGATTGGGAATTCCCAGTCTCATTAGCTGTTGGCATCAAGGCTTCCTTGGTTGTGAAAAGCAAACCCATTCCTTCTCGTTCAGCCATGTAGTTGGCAAATAAGCTTTGTACAAATGAGGAAAGATGGGAATTCATCAGAAGGTCCTGATTCAGCAAGTTCATTAAATTAATACTCCATGTGCTTAACCAGGAACGCGCTAAGACACCTGGCTGGCCCAGGACTGAAGATAGGCAAGGAAGAGCCCGGAGTGACAGCAGAGAAAGCAGACTTATCTTTATGGCAAATGTGCATCAATGACTGGGAACCAGTGATCAGCCACAGAAACTGATGTTCATTGCCCTCCATTTCCTCTGTAAAGCAACATTTTTTTCACCACAGCATTTTCATAGCATAGGGCTTTCTGTAACCTGTTATATTGTTTGACCAACCTCACTATGAACTATTTTCTTCCTTATGTCCAATCAAAATTCCTTTGTTGCAGCTGTGACCGTTGCCTCTCGGCCTTTCTCTGTGCATCTCTGGAAACTTACTTCACATGAACAATCAGTATGATCTTAAAACATGGTCATTCAACTACTTATCTCTGACCATGCTCACAGACTCCTGATTATCAGCTGCATCTCTAATCACTGCACAACACTTTCCTCCTATCAGTATTAAAAAATTATTCAGGTCAACATCAACTATGTTATAAATTGCTACAGCAGTTTAAATGATTATAGCTAATACAGACAAAATGCCAGCTGTCAAAATTAATTTGAATATAAATTACTCTATAATGAGAAGTCGATAGGTTAGCTATAGCCCTCCACAAGATAGTTTGTGCAATTAAAAATAATATTTTTTCCTCCTTTCTTTTGATTCTCTGACTCATATAACAATTGACAAGGATTATTTAAAGTTATACCTACCAAAGTTTGAAAAAACCTTTTGCAAAATGAGCAGTAAATGCAGTAAGCAAGGAAGATCTGGAGAATCCAAAGCAATGCTATTGTGAACAATGAGACGGATCTGATAGTCTAAGTAATTTCTTTGGACAGAAGGGGAGAAGGTTCAGAACAAAGTGCCAGCAGTGTAAATGGAAATATACACACACTGACAGTTCAAAAGGACTCATTACCATAAAACCAGCTGGTTCAATTATAAGGGGAGAAAGGAAAGTCACTGGAAAGAAATTGAGACATCTAATGTACAACAGAACACTGTACAAAACTGTGCTGCACCTATACAAATAACTCCATTTCACTTAAGAGAGGGGAAAACCCTACAATAAATGGAGCACTGGGAGATGCTCAAATGTGCCCAATTCTGGATGTTTTGAGTAGTCCCCTCACTTGATTAAATGCAAAGCACCTGTAAGAGTCAGCAGCTATACACATACGTTCTATTACTCTCTGTTAGAGGTACAAATCTAAGATTCTCCCTTATCCCTTTAGTATGTAGTTAATGCCATCAGTCACCTCTCTCTTCTGAAAATCCCCACTGTCTTCCTGCTTATACTGTTGTAATATGCAGAAGAAAACTAAAAATTATTAATACAAAAGAGAGGAGGTCAAATAGATGAGAAATCAAAATAACTTCCCTAGCGATAAATGCAGACAAAAGGGTCCTCCACTACTGCAAAGCAGTACTGACGCTTTTTAGCAGACAAGCGGCAGAGATTTTTCACAGAATTAAGAAAACTCTGCTTTATTTACACTCACTGGATTTATACCAGTCACAAGGAGCCTGCCTCTCCCCCGGTGAGGCTAGCTTACAGGCTTTTGTACGGAGGGTGCATTTTTTGTACCTTTTATAAAATGACACCTTCTGTGACAGTGTGGTGTCTTAATAGGATAACAGAGTATATTTTATTTGGAACAGTGTAGAAGTTCGAGAGAAAACAGACTGACTCATCTGTATGCTGTCACACTGTAACAGCCAGCCCCACAGTTGTCCTCTTACCCACACTTGTTGCCTTAAATATGCCTATCCAAATCCTTCCCTTTAATGTTTTTGCTTGGCAGTATTGAGTTTTAACAGTCCCAGTGTTCTTCTTCCAAATCATGAAACTGGCATATTTTATCTCAGAAAACATTAAGGAAAGTGCATTCTTTCTTGATTTCACTTCCACTTGCAAAGCTATTAGAACTGATGTTTCACAGCCCTTTCTCACAACTATAAAAATTTAAAATGTATTTAAAAAGCAAAGGAAAGAAACGCCAGGAAAGTTCAAAGTGTCCCATAACATGATGCTATGAGCTCGGGATTTACAAGCAGGACCGAATAACATGAGCCCCCATTAAAATTCAGGACACCAAATAAGTAAATGACTCGCCCACTGGTTTGGCTGTTGGGTCTCGGGAGTCTGCCGTATTACTGTTGAGATGATACCCGAAGCATGGGTAGCTGTAAGCACAGGGACTAGGCACTGACACGTGGAAAAGCTCAGGACCACTGAATCCACTTCAAACACCATACTGAGGAGTTTCACAAAGAAAATAACCTATTATATGCCAACCGCATGTGTGGTTTGCAAATGTAAGTGATATGTAAGCGTAGCAAATCACAAAAATGTAACTGAATCTCTCTTTAATCAACTTCAAAGTTACTAGTATATGGTACGTATTTGACTGCTTACCACTAAAAGCCATTACAATTTTCTTAGTTTTGCCATTTTAGTTTGCTGCTTGTACTAAGCAATAGATCAATTGAAACATGGGCAAAAAAAGTTTATTCAGTCTGAGGATATGTGTTTGCTGCCTTTCTTAAAATCAGTTCTCCCTATCAGGTAATAGAGGGAAAATAAAACAGTGTTTGTCTCAAGAAGAACTCTAAAGCCTCGCAATATAGTTACTTATCTGCGAATCTTAAATAATTGAACTGATACTCCAGTATACTTCAGAGGAAGATAATCCTGGAACAAAATCAAATAACCCTAGGTGTAGCAGTCACAATTCTGCTACCAAATAAACCCAGTTGAGTGCCTTCAGAACACATTTGAGACAAAATAATTGGTTAAATAATTAGCCAATTCTCAACAAGAAAGATTAAGTCTACTATGTTAATCCTTGTGTTATCGTCTACACATACATAAAATACACTTGAAATGACAATTACCCACTATCCACCTTGCAAAAGCACACTGGCTACCAGCTACAGCGAAATGAAGCAGCAAGTTGTATTCATCAGTTATACTCAACTACATCAAAACATGTATATAAACACACGTAATGCCTGGAAGAGTTTATCCATTTACAGATGTAACATATTGCAAACTGCTCATTTTCCTCAACAGATGGCCATAACGGCTTTTCCTGCAGCATAAAAATGATCCTACAAGAGAAGCTGCTTTCTGCTGCTAATCCAAAGATAGGCACATCAAGAACAACAGTGAGGAAGAACTTCCCATTCATCATTCATTTCCTGCATTTGCAATGCACCCAGAAGGTATACTTACTACCAGTTGGCTCAGGGCTTCTTAGTAGTGTGAGAAAAACTGATTCTACCTACTACACAGGAATGTTCATGGAGGCACACTGAGCCCAAAACTGGAACACAGCTTTAATATCAAGTTGCTCTGTCAGGTAGGACAGGAGCAGAAGAAAGGGAGCACCTGACACTGCAGCAAGCAGTTGCTCTCTGACTTCTCACACGCTTGATCCCTTTCTCAGCAACAACCAGAACTCCCGTGGCCCCCCAGGACTCTGATACACAAGGAGCCCTCAGGAGGCTGCTGGGCAATGGCTGGCTTTGCCTGCTGACTAGAGCCAGTCCTGAGTTCACTTCCTTTGCAATGGAGGTTCAATGAAAAATAGATCAAGCTTGTGTCACTATTTTAAGTTAAAGCATTAGCTTTTCTCACCTTCTTGTCATTTACTTACTTTCTATTTTCTTTTAAAGAACCTTGATCAAATGTTTGAAGAGTCACCCACTTAGGCCAAGCACACATTGCCACTGGCTCAGCTAAATCAGCAAGGGATTTGATCACACTGCAGCTCCAACTGCAGACACCACAAAATCCTAAAGGAGAAGTAGCACTGCCAGCCAAATCATAGCTACATTGGAAGTGCTCATTTCTTTCCTAGATTCATTTCTACTAGCTTAGTCTGACTTTCCTCTATGGAGCTGTATCATGCTCCCTACTGGGAGTGCTTCACAACCACAGTGTCCCCATCCCACAACAGACTCAGTCTCTGAAGAAGCCAGTAGCTATTTTTGGTATCAAATTGATTTACAAAGGAATTGCAGCATGCTGTCAGCAAAAGGTCCTATCAGTACCAAACGCACCACTGGTGCCAGTGCCTCGCCATTCCTCTCCTGGCACTTTCACGCTCCACAGGAACAGTGCCTTACTGTGCCAAGACACAGTGCAGCCTCACACAGATCCTGGGCCCTGGAAGCAACACAGCTTTGTCAGCAACGTTATAGTGGGGCTGCTTCCTCCTGGCATGGTCCCAAGGCTTCGGTTTGACATCACTTTTGAAAATAAGCTCTAGGAATCTAAGCCACCAAGATTTTTCAAATGCTTCACTCCCTCAGAAGCATCTTTGTTGTCAACTACTAATACAGATTGAAAAGCAAGATACTTGGAATGTCTTTTATAAAACTTTCTCTGACACAAGACTGTTTCTTAAGCTCTTCTAAAAGGAATCTATGAGTATACATAGGAGTTACATCTTCCTTGTGAAGTCTGCAAGTCACCATCAGTCTTGGTCAGCATATATTGACAACAAAAGGGTAAAACAATCCAGATCTTGTTAGTTATTACAGAGTTAGGAGGTGGAAGGAAGGCTTTTTCTGTTCCTAAATAATGTACACACACACAAAAGACTCATATCATCTGTATTGATAGGAGTCCTACTGCCAACAGCCACACACAGAACAGCGTAACTGCTGATCTTGACATCACTTTCCATCATAGAATCATAGAATGGTCTGGGTTGGAAGGGACCCCAAGGATCATAGAGTTCCAACCCTCCTGCCACAGGCAGGGACACCAACCTCCAGGCCTGGATCTACACAAGGTTGCCCAGGGCCCCATCCAACCTGGCCTTGAACCCCTCCAGGCACGGGGCATCCACCACCTCTCTGGGCAGCCTGTTCCAGCACCTCACCACTCTCTCCGTAAAAAACTTCCCCCTAATATCTAATTTAACCCTTCCCTCCTTCAGCTTTAATCCATTCCCCCTTGTCCTGTCACTATCTACCCTTTTAAAAAGTTGGTTCCCCTCCTGTTTGTACGCTCCCTTCAGGTACTGGAAGGCTGCAGTGAGGTCCCCCCGCAGCCTTCTCTTCTCTAGGCTGAACAAGCCCAGCCCCCTCAGCCTCTCTTCATAGGGGAGGTGCTCCAGCCCTTTCCAGCAGGTCAAACCCTAACCTGTACTAGTGCATGGGGTCATTCCTCCTCAGGTGCCAAGACCCTGCCACTTGCCTGTGATGAACCTCACGAGGCTCCTCTTTGCCCAACACTCCAGCCTGTCCAGGTCTCGCTGAACGGCAGCACAGCCTGCTGGTGTTACCAACCAGGCCTACTGGTTTTGTATCACTAGCAAACTTGCTGAGGGCACACTCTGTCCCTTCATCCAGGTCACTGATAAGTAAGTTGAACAAGACCAGGCCCAGTACTGATCCCTGAGGACACCACTAGCTACAGGCCTCCAACTAGACTCTGCGCTGCTGATCACAACCCTCTGAGCTCTTCCATTCAGCCAGTTCTCAATCCACCTCACTGTCCACTCATCTAACCCACACTTTCTGAGCTCACTTATGAGGATGCTATGGGAGACAGTGTCAAAAGCCTTGATGAAGTCAAGGTAGACAACATCCACCCAGCCAGTCTTGCCATCATATAAGGCTATCAGACTGGTCAAGCATGATTTCCCCTCGGTGAATCCATGTTGACTACTCCTGATCACCTCCTTTTCTTCCACACCCTTAGAAATGAGCTCCAGAATGAACTGTTCCATCACCTTTCCAGGATGGAGGTGAGGCTGACAACCCTGTAGTTTCCCAGGTCCTCCTTTTTGTCCTTCTTGAAGACTGGAGTGACATTGGCTTTTCTCTTGTTCTCCATGACCTTTCAAAGATGATGGAGAGTGGCTTGGCAATGACATCTGCCAGCTCCCTCAGCACTCGCAGGTGCATCCCATCAGGCCCATGGATTCATGGGTGTCCCATTTGCCTAAATGATCTCTAACCTGATCCTCATTGACCAAAAGAAGGTCTTCCTTTCTCCAGGCTTTCTCTCTTACCTCCAGGGTCTGGGATTCCTGAAGGCCAGACTTAGTAGTAAACACTGAAGCAAAGAAGGCATTCAGTAACTGCCTTCTCTGTATCCTTTGTCATCAGGGCACCCACCTCATTCAGCAGCAGGCTCATGTTTTCTCTAGTCTTCCACTTGCTACTGATGTATTTCAAGAAGCCCTTCTTATTGTCCTTGATGTCCCTTGCCAGATTTAATTCCAAGTGGACCTTAGCCTTCCTTGTATACTTCCCTGCATAGCCTGACGGTGTTCCTTTATTCCTCCCAAGTAGCCTGGCCCCTTTTCCACATGCCATAGACTTCCTTCTTGCATTTGAGTTTTGCCAGAAGCTCCTTGCACATCCATGCAAGTCTCCTGCCTCCTTTACTTGATTTCTTACTCATGGGGATGCACCGCCCTTGAGCTTGGAGGAAGTGAATATTGACCAGCCCTCTTGCACCCCCCTACCTTCTAGGGCCCCAACCCATGGGGTCCTTGAAGGGGCTGAAGTTAGCTGAAGTCCGGGGCTGTAATCCTACTGAGTGCCCTTCTTCCTCCACGCAGGATCCTGTACTCCACCATCTTGTGGTCACTGCAGCCAAGGCTGCCCCCAACCTTCACATCCTTCACATCCTCAAACAGACCTTCTTTGTTTGTTAGCATGAGGTCCAGCAGCACACCTCTCCTTGTCAGTTCCTCTACCACCTGTGTCAGAAAGTTATCATCAATGCTCTGCAGGAACCCCCTGGACTGCGTGCGCCTAGTTGCGTTGTCCCTCCAACAGATCTCAGGGTGGCTAAGGCCCCCCAAGAGAACCAGGGCCTGTGATCATGAGGCTACTTTCAGCAATAGCTCTGGTCAGATTATCTAGGGCATGGTGCTGTATCAACTGAAGGGTTAAAGGCACTCCTGGGCTTTCTCTCCAAATCTCTAAAAATTACAATTCCCCACCACCACCACCTGCCCTCTGCTGAATATGATTACTCTCCAAACAGAAGTCTCTTACACTGTTCATCAAAAGACAGCTGAAAAGCATCAGGGAGATTACATAGATAAGGAATAGCAAAGCAGAGTCACCATGATGTAACAGTCCACTTGACATGGTAGTGGAAGACCTCAGAAGATAACAGTCTTCACCCTAAGTATAAATTGCAGCAGCGTTAAGTGAAGCACAAAGAAAACAAGCATTTCACTTGAGCATAGCTTAGGTAGATTTCCAAGTTGCTCACTTGTTTGAAATAGCAACATAGTTGCAAGCTTTATAAGACTAAATAAAAGAGCTGCCAGCACTTCATTCAAAAGTGATACTTAAGAGTTTTGGTAAAAATCTAAAGGTGTGAAGCCAAACTACAACATCTGGTTGCACCTGTCATTCCCTCCACGCTAGCTGCACACGCTGCACTTGACTGACAAGAACTTGTACTGTCCTGTTCTTGGCCTTACCACCAAGAAACAGAAACATCAAAACAAGCCTGCTCAAATTCCTTATGCTTATGGAGAGATTGATATTTCCTAAGAGCATAGAAAAAATAGAAGCTCACAGAGAAGCCTGAGTAGATACCCCATGATGGCAAAAAGGAGTAGTGATAACTAAACTGGGTTAGAGCTGTCAAGAACTAAAGAAAACATGAAATTAAGAACACACTACAACCTGATCACTGCTCAAAGCACAAATGAATGTCTTCCCTATTCAGGTATTTATATCTGGATTTCAACTTTAAAAGGATAGTCAACAAGTTCTATACGTACATATTTTTAGAATCAGGAAAATGCATGTTAACAGTAACCAAAATGCAACTGTACCAACAGACGAAACTCAAATTGGTGTTTGAATACTCCAACTAAACAAGGCATTTAATACGTACCATGTGTTTATCCATGTATTATCCCTGATCTGCATTGATCCAGTGCAAATAGATCCAACAAAGATATTTCTTCATAACATTTTAAAAATTATGTCATCATAATTTCATATAACTACTTGTCTAATGCATTAACATGCTTCAGTCTGCATAAGTGTAAGGGAACTCCAGATAGAAGAGATTTGAAAGGCTGTTATGAGTACGGAACCCAAGATCTTAATTGTTGTTCCTCTTAACTGGCAGAAGACTTTTTAAAAATTTTCTTCTCTAGTGCCAGCAGTCCCCATAGATATGCTTGGAGAGGAAAAGAACAAAAAACCCCACACAAATGAACATTAGAGAACATGGTTTATAGTAAATCTTGTCCTCACAATATCAAAGTCTTAATGATAGATCTTTAAATGCTTCTGCATATAGATCTGTGTTATCAAATCCAGCTCTGGATACATATCGAAAAGATGTACTAAAATTCTAAAACATTCTGAAAAGATACACCCTTTTAAAAGCACCGTGCTCTTTTAGTCATAAGCAATGTCTGCCAATTACAAACATTATAGCAATTCAGACCTGACCCGGTGAAAGATGTATGGCATTCTTTATGCTCTGGAGCCAAAATGCAAATTTTAGCTACAATTTCTGCCCTCTACAAAAATTGGGTTATACAATAACCAGGTGCTCAACTGCTGTTGCACTAAGTCTGTAATGAGATGGAATACACAGTCATAACATTTAGTCTTCTAAATTGCTTCAATTTTGGAGCAAATACATCAACAAAGACTGAGCTGGGATATTAAGTTAGAGTAATACATCAAAGTAAGATGTTAATTTGCTGATGTTACATGAAAATTATTTCTATAATTCACTGCAGAATTCTTTAAATGATGCACTTGTGTAATATGTTATTAAATGAAGCACATAAAGAGAGACATCTTAAACATTAACTTAATTGAAGGTAGAAATAGCACAAAAAGAGATTTAATACTTGCTGTAGAAAAACTCCAGTTCTTCTCGTGAGTTTTTTACCATAAACTAGAAAGCCTGGCATGAAGTAGATCTCCTACCTGAATTACCCTCTCTGCTGGCTCTTAATTTTCCCCCTTTCAAGAACATGGGCATTTTGCAACGTTAAGAAAAATGTTTCAGTCAAGTGGTTACTGCAGCATTTTTTATTTAGCTACTACTTCAGATATGAAGTTTCAGGTTGCTTCTTCCATTCCTCCTCTTTTTCAGCCTCTGAGCAACTATGACCCTTCCCTCTACGGTAAGTAATCTAAGACCATCTTTTCCACTTTAGGCTTCTGACAAGATTATGCTACCAAGTGAGACAGGTTGCCTAAGAAAAATCTTAAAGCAGTTTGAATATACCTGCATCATGTTAAACAATGACCAAGCAGGTCCAGTCCAGGTGAGTCCAGAGTATCTCCAAGGATGGTGATCCCACAGCCTCTCTGGGCCTCTATTCTAGTGCTCGACTACCATCTCTATGAACAATTTATTGCAATTTTTCTTGTTGCAACTTGTGCCTGTTGCCACTCATCCTACCGCTGTCCCTCCAAGAAGAATCTGGCTCAGCCTTCTCTGATGACAGCACTAAGATCACCTCCCCTTAGCCTTCACCTCTTAACACTGAACAAAGCTTGTTCTCAGATCCTTCCTGCGACTTCACTGATTTACTTAGCCAGCGTGTATCAGAAGGAGGTCTGGTTAACTTGGTTAAAGCTATTTAGGACAAAGAAGGAAAAAGATCACTGGCACTTCCTGTGTGTTATTGGCAGAAGACAGTAGTTATACTAAAAAAACAACATATACCTACTGGAAGCTGCATCCATAAATGACTTTACAGGAAGCCATTTGTGATGCATGACAACTTTGGCAGGTTTAACCCTATGAACAAAACTGCAAGCTCTTGAACATCTCATTAACACGCTGCCTACAAAGGAACTATTATACAGAGAGAAACATCTTTAATGGGCGCGTAGCAATTCCCATGCATTCCTTTAAGGGACACTCAAAAAAGGTAAAACAAATTAATGCAAGTTTAGTCTGGATTGTTATAATGATCTTTCCAAACAGAAAGATGGCTTAGTAGAATACAGCGATACATAGGGAGGATTGTTTAAAACCTTATCTTTCACTCCTTGGTATTTTTGAATTCTTGCATAACTCCTCTCAGTCAGTGAATGCATTTGATGGTATCTGGAGATTCCCACCCCTCAGAATTTTGTTCAAAGATTGCGCTGAGCAAATTAAATATTTAAAGTTGCTTTTACCTTCCAATTGTTCAAAATGGGTTATAATTTCTGTCTGCAGTATTTTAAAATTAAAACTTTAATTAAAATTGCTAAGCAATTTTAAGGGCATTAATCTTTCTTGTTTCCTCAGCTAATCTATCTGCTGCCCTTTACAATTAGTATTTCTTATTGCATGAAACTTAGCAGTTTGCTAGAAAAAAGTACTGTCTTAACTCCAAACTGATGTCCAAAGTGAAAACACTTCAGATCTGCTCATTATACGAAATTGTTTAGGAAAGCCAGAAGTCTGGAAACAAAGTTGTTGATAGAGACTCTAATAAAGGCTTAGTTTTGTTAACAACTTCATGGTTTCCTTATTATATTCCAATTTTTAACTTTGCTGGATACTGCAATGTCTGATAGATGCTGGCCTTGCCTCTCCTTAGTAGTTAAAGTAATAACCAAAAAGCTAGCTCAGAGCACAAGTTGTATTTTCTATAGCCTTATCTCCAGTATCTTCATCTTTGATTTCTTATCTTTGAAATATCTTCTCTGTTTTGTATTCTTTTTGAAACAATAGCCTCAAACTTCCCTAACAGCAAGTTAAAAGCCTCAAGACATCAAAATTTAATTTTGTTCTTCCCATCTACAAACAGAGATGTAATACTATCCTTAGAACTACATAAGTCATTGTTTCTAGGGAAACGAGTGTGCAGTCTCAAAAAAAATTTTTTAAAAAAAAAAAAAAAAAAAAAAAAAAAAAAAAAAAAGGGGGGGGGGAATGCTTCCTCAAAAAAAGTTTTCAGTTTAAAAAAAAAAAAAAAAAATCACATTTCTGATTACACTAAGTTTAGCCTAACAAAGGTTTAAAGACCACAAAACAATCTTTTTAATCTGAATGCAGGAAAATTCAAAATATTTTGCCCAAATATTACTCCATTTCTCCCCCAGTACTTGGACATTTCAATTTTTGTCATGAAAAAATAATTTTATTTAAACCATTCCATTTGCAGCAGTATATTTCAAGAAATGCTAATCCTTCATTTGTAACTACCTAAAGGCAAGGAACCTTTGATATTGCCCCTCAAGCACCCACAGGCTGAGAACTCCTAAGCTGACACACCAGAGACCCCAAGCAGGAAGAACTCAGCCCTATTCTGTCATTCTGATGTCTTCTTCATTTGCAATACAAAACCACAATAGTGCATAAAAATATCAAACAATGTGTAAAACTGCATTACTTAACTAACACCCAGCAGCCAGTCAGCTGACATGAGAACAAAGCCAAGCATTTGCAGGAGAGGAGAAACCATTTCAATCTAGCCTGGTTTAGCCAGTTGTCTGACGTTATCTTACCTGCTAAACTTATTAGCAAAATCAAGACCTGCCATCAAAAGAAACTGAGCACTTATTTTTATTTAAATATTACAATACGTTTTCTTCTAAGAGGCTGAAAGAGGCTACCCAAAGCTTAAGCTGATTTAACTACTCCAAAGCAGAATGCCAAACTGCACCTCAGCTTCTCAACCACACATCTCCGCACATCCAAGAACCTGACATCCCCAAACAGCAAAAACTCAGAGAACACACTGCTCCTCACCTTCCCCATCGGTTAATGAGGATGGAGAGGTCCTGCTTCTGTTCTCATTTGGTGCTGTTGGAAGACTAGGCTGGGGAAACCATCAACGTATTCTTCACCATTACACTTTTTACATTGTTCTAGTCTCTGCCCACAATACACTTTCTAGTTGTAAACTTTCTGCTTTACTTTCCTTTACCACTCACCTCTGTAAGAATGTCCTGTCATACGCAGCTGTCATTCGAGGTCAAACCACACAGAGACAGGTAAACCCCTTAGATAATTAGGTTTGGCTTGATACAGCCCTATGACTATCAGAACTCAAACATTTGGGTAATGCAATTCATGGTGAAAAGGGTATGGAAAATAGGTGCTACTTATTAGTCGACAGGTTGTTGCACTTTAAAACTATTAGCACTTACTTGTGCCTGTCCAGTTCATTCCCACCACCACCTAAATAAGCAAGATCACAAATGCTTATACACCCTGCTTTTCTTATAAGCAGACCATAAATACACCTGTGGGTACAGTATTTACGGGTGACCCAGAGGGAAACAGCAGCACATCTGGCTACTGTCTCCCTGCTGATCACAGGGAGACAAGACAGACATCTGTTTACAAAATACATTTTAAAGTAAGGGAAAATATCTTCAGTTGGAAGGCAAATTCCACAGGGCACTTCCTTCTGCCATAGCATTTTGCCCTTCACACAGTTTGTGCTTACCCAAAAAGCAACCTTTAGGATTTCTTATACTCCTCCACCTTAGATCAACAAATTCTTAGGTACAAATTACCGCACTGGTTCCTACTTCACTAATTCCAAGCCAAAGCAGTCCACACCAAGCAATGAAGCTCATTTACCAACCTTTTGCCTGTAGGACTCAGAGACAACCTCCAAGACAGCCAATGACCCTGCCCATTCAAAAAAGAATTACAGCTTTTCCAAACCACAGAAGGTATGACTAAAGCCATTCTCCCTCTGCCTCAAAAAGCAACCCAAACCAAAACCACACGTAACTCGTCTTCAGAGCAGATATTAGAGGGCCTAAATGAACAGTTGCTGTGACTGAAGAGAGTTCCTGAGAAATTGGGAAGGGGCTACTCTTTTATCAGTAGCCAATGTTCTGTCCCAAAGGTAAGATTTGGGATACTCATTTTGTCTTCTAATGCCATCACAGTAGCAGTACCCACATGCTCTTTGGTTAGAGAAGAGGTATATGGCACAACCTATAGCTCATCTTGCTGATAATCGAAACAGACCAACTGCTTCTTTTTTAGAGTGACAGTGAGGTTTGAGTGGTTGGAAGTTCCACACCCAACCCAAAGCCAGACCAACACAATCAAAATCCTGTCATCTCCAGAGCTTCAGTCTGATAAAGGCAGTATTTTGCCAAAGGTATTTTGTGCAAGAAAAGCACAAAATACCCAAAATGTACCCTTTCATGCCCTCAGCTCAATTATTCTAGGGCGTTTAATGAGACAACTATTGCCACTGTGGCAACAGTATGGTCAAGGAGGACCACAAAAGCCATAAAAGGGGACAGAGAAGGATATAGACCATTGGAGACTGATTATGAACACAGCAAGGTGTTCCTGCCCCTAAGCAACCCCTTAGTGGGACTTCAGACACTTAACATGCTGCAGGATTGAGGCTCTTGAGAAGACAGAAGCCAGCATTTCTCCTCAAAAACCACAGTAAGTGGCAGTTCCCATGAAACCTTTTTCAAAACTGCCTACCTCTGACTCTCCCTTTGTATTTATTTTTCTTTGCCAAACTTACCACAGCCCTTCTGTCCCGTCTCCACCTTGGCCAGCTTCCCAACTTTTTTTGGCAGCACTGCAATGTCACTCTCATTGCCAGCTACGGACAGCTGAGCCTGCTGCTCTAGAACGAGATTTGATGATGAGAGGTAGAACGCAGAGGATGCACACAGCGTCGCACTAATGTTCTGCGCCGCCAAAACAGATGCTTTTTGGGTTGGGATAGGAATCATTCAGCTGGCAAGACAAAAGTAGATCTGGACTGCTGAGTCAAAAGTACTCAGTAAAATTCCCCCTGCACAAAGTCTGCAGCTGCTCCAAAGAAGGTGATGATTACTACAGATTATCATAATTATACTGGGCCCACCTATCTTCACTCAAAGGAGGGAAGAAATCCCTGTACATTTCCCCTTCAGAACAACAAAGGACAAAACTTTAGTAAAGGAGACCACTCAAAGAGAAAATCCTCTTCCTATGAGAATTTGGTCATACAAGGTCAAACATAAATCTTTACTGTTAGGGAAGATTTTCCACCTAAAAAGAAGGCTAATGAATTGCATCAAATATTGCAGTTGAACAGTGAAAAATCCAGACAAATATTAAAAACAACCCCAAAAAACAGAAAAACCCCACCAACTCTTTGTTTTATATTATTTAGTTTCTGGGGAAAAACAAACAAACAAAAAAAAACCTAACAAAACATAAACAGACTTCTAAAACAAACGGACCTGCACTGAAGCAGTTATACATGCCTTCCCATCAATTAAGTCATTGGAGAAGGAAGAAATTCCAGTTCAAATTTTATCTCAATTTGAAACCAACTCTAAAGCCTACTGAAGTCAACATAAAGATGCCATTTACTTCAAAGGGCCCTGTAGCTACTTGCTTTTGCAGCATTTGATCTTTGGTACAGGAAAGCTATGGAGAGAGTCATCTACAAACCCATACACTCTCAAAGAGTGGTAAAACTGCCACCTAAGATGCCAAAGGCCCTCCTGTTGCATGATTGCCACAGAAAAAGGCATATGATCAATTCATAAAAGAATGTCATAGCACACACACAAAGTAAAAGGCTCAATTAAGTCCGCATGGCATATTTTCTTCCGGCATTTCCTGATCCTCCAGTGCTTAGCTTTGCTTTTAAAAGGGGAGAGGTACCTGGAATATGCCAGAGTTACTCAGAAACCAAACTGTAAGCAGACAATCCATTCCAACAAACACTTGGTGGTACCAAACACTTAACGGACATCAACAAGATGGAGGGGTTTTTATGACATGGTGTCCTGGTTTCAGCCAGGAC
>JMFS01136238.1:0-25269 GCA_000699545.1 Podiceps cristatus | reverse complement strand
CGCAGACTTGCTGAGGGTGCACTCAATCTCATCACCTAAGTCATCGATGAAGATATTAAACAATACGGGTCCCAGTACAGACCCCTGAGGAGCACCGCTTGTCACTGATCTCCGACTGGATATTGAGCCATGATCTGAATTATGTTTGAATTGTGAACTGAGAGTTCTCTCTGTATAAACGCAGTATATGGATACAGTTGGGGCTGGATGAGGGGGGGCGCAGACAGAGGGGGAAAAAACCCCCCAAAAAACCAAACCAATTCATTTACGTAATCTTTGCTTCTATCATGGAAGTCACTTTCAGGTCTTCTGTTATCACGATCATTATTTTGCAAACCAGGGTGCCATTTCTCTACATTTTTACAGTAACCCATTAAGGTTTTCTTGAAAGACAAGATATTACTTTTATATAATGCATTATTTTTTCATAAATAATCTTGACTATTTTGGAAGTAGAGAGTTCTTTCTAGCCTCAGTAGCCTGTGTTGCAATTCTGTGTTTCAAGTTCTATCGTCCTACTGAAGTAGAAGGAAAAATAAAACTGAACTCTGCTAAGCTATTCTCTTTGTCCTACAAGAACACTAAAACTGAGTTACACAGAACTGTGCATTCCTAGCTGGCTGTAATCACTTGCAATGTATTCTTTTTATTTATGGCACACATCTAGGAAAAAGTAAAAAGAAAGAATAAGCTTTCAACAGCCTCAGAACTGTTCCCTTCTGTTATTACAACAATGTGGTAGAATCCTGTTGTCAAATGCTGTATAGATCCAAAGTATTTCTAAATTTAATTAATGTTTAAGTTTAATAAAATAATGCACAATATCATTATTTTGTGACATTAATGAAGTCTATTTTCTAGCACAATTTGAATAGGTAGCACTAAAATACATTAACATTAGGTCATTCGCTTTGCATTTGTAACAATATGCTCACATTTTCAGAAAGGATAATCTTAAACAACATTTTTTCAGTACGAAGTGTACATCTTTATCTTAAAATTCCAAATGTTTCAACAATGGAAGACTATTAAGAACTAGACAATTGGTCTTCATCTCTCAATGATTTATGACACAGAGAAAGACCTTTTCTTGAGAGTTTGAGTTGCTAAAGAGGAGGAGTATGTTTAAGTTGACAGCTCCTTGCCTTCCCCCTTATTTATTAGGCAAAGAATTTACTTCATTGTAGCCGTCATACTAGAAAATGAGTCTATCATCAACTTTATTGCATGTTTGGCCTTAGGTGTGGACATATATATACGGTTGAGTTCTCTAGCCTTTATATAAGCACATGCAGAAAATGAAAATAAAGCACATACATTGCTCAACCAGGTAAAATAGAAAGACGAAAAGCAATGACAGGACTCATCTTTCCATAATGAGCTTTAGTATTTATTTGCAATAACCTGCACAATGTGTTATATGATTTCCAGACACTGAAATAAGCACTTTGCTTGTCCCAAGGAACTCACTATTTAATCATGGGAAAATTAATAGCCAGTAGGAAGAATAAAAGCAGTAAACATTTGAGAATGTTAACAAAACTCTCTGCTTTTTATTTTTTCATATGTATGTAATTAACAGTTCATTGTTCTTTATATTTAAAGCATATTTATAACAATCTGTACAGCCATTGGCTTTAGGATTTTTCTAAAGTCGTGATCAGCATTTATAAAGTAAGTGGTACATTTGAGTGCTACTGTCCTGTTTCTATTGATATTGAGGTCACTGAAAGTTCATCACTCACTTGAAAAGGGGTAATAGATGTGCTGGTTTGGGCTGGGATACAGTTAATTATCTCCATGGTAGCTAGTATGGGACTATATTTTGGATTTGTGCTGAAAACAGTGTTGATGATAACATATGGATGTTTCCGTTACTGCTGAGCTGGGCTTACACAGAGTCCAGGCCTTTTCCGCTCCTCACCCCACCCCACCAGCGAGGAGGCTGGGGGGCACAAGGGGTTGGGAGGCGACACAGCCGGGACAGCTGACCCCAGCTGACCCCAGGGATGTTCTGTACTGTATGCCATCATGCTCAGCGTATAAAGTGGGAGGAAGAAGATAGAGGTGGGGGGGGACAAGTGAAGTGATGGTATTTTGTCTTCCCAGGTAACATAACACGTGATGGAGCTCTGCTTTCCTGGAGATGGCTGAACACCTGCCTGCCAATGGGTAATGAATTAACTTCTTGTTCTGCTTTGCTTGCGTACTCAGCTTTTGCTTAACTTATTAAACTGTCTTTACCTCAATGCACAAGTTTTCTCACTTTTACCTTTCCAATTTCTCTCCCCCATCCTACCACGGGAGAGGGAGTGAGTGGCTGTGTGGTGCTTAGTTGCCAGCTGGGGTTAAACCACAACATATATTACCTCAAAATTCTAATTGAATTTGAAAAAGGAAAGCAAAAATCAAACAAAAATCTGATAGGATTAAATAATCATCCCACCCTCTGAAATAACTACCAGCAAACTGAGAATATTTTTTAAAATACCATTAATATTCTGTGTCTTTTCTCCGCCTACTTTGTTTCCTCTTGTTTCTTTTCACATGCCATTTCTAACTCAATAATCTCCTACAGTGATTGTCATACCGAGGAAAGCAGTTAACAATAATTGAAATCATGCCCGTAGCTCTTAAGTTCCCTGTTAATACATTGGTATATGAGCTGGGTACAATACATTAGGCCAGAACCGTAAGACCTTTATTACTTTGAATTCTACAAGACATCTCTGTAGCATTAGTATGTGGACTGGCTGCTAAACAGTGGCACAGGATGGTTACATCCAGGTTTTCCCTGCTTGGTGCTGCACTACCTTGGTGTGTGGGAAGGTTGGGGTAGAAAACACACTGTTGTGATTTAACCCCAAACCGTAACCGGACCACATAGCCGCTCGCTCACCCCTCCCCTCCCCAGTGGGGCGAGGAGGACAATTAGAGAGAGAGAGCTTGTGGGTTGAGATAAAAGCACTTTACCAGAACAGCAAAGAAGATAAAAATATATTAATTATAACAACAATGTATAAGTAAAATAGAATATATAAAATGAACAGTGTACAATTCTCCACCACCCAAGGACCGATACAGCCCGTCCCAAGCAGCAGTCAGGGAGCAGGGATATTCCCCCACAGCCACCCCAGAACAGCAAGTTCCAGAGAGAGCGCGAGGGAACAGACGAATAAACTAACAAACAGGCCCAAATGAAAACAAACGATCATAAAAGTAACAAAAAGGGAACATGAACAGAAAATGAACCAAACAAGGAACCAGATCGAGGGGGCAATGGCCGACCCTCCCTTACCCCGGCCATGCCGTCTGTGCCATGGAACACTCTCTTTGGCCAGTTTGGATTAACTATCTTGGCTGTGCCCTCCCAGGTGTTTGCACCTGCACAGCAGCAAAGCTGCAGGGAAACTGCAAGAAGTTCTTGATGGTTCAGTAGCCACCACCAACAGCAGTGTGCAATTACCATGTTTCACATACTAAATCCAAAACACAGGAGCTGCTGAAGACGAAACTAGCTCCATCCTGGCTGAAACCAGGACACTCACGCACCACACTGGCCTTTCTCATCTATGTAACCCACTAATAAAGTAAAGGATAATATTTTTCATATCATTGCTGACTTTGCAGTGGTGAGTGGCACATCAAACAGCAGTGAAGGAGATACCATTGTGCATAATCTGTGGGGTTAAACAGGGGAGGCAGTGTCAGAGTAATCCCTCCCATTCTTCCTCTTTTAATCCCATCCTTATGGAAGCTGTTACTGTCTTTTGTTAGCTCCTTTCCCTTCTTGCCATAAATGTGATGTTTTATTTTCAAGTTCTTTACTTTCTCCATTATTCCATGAGCCCACATCTACCCAATTCCTGCACTGATCAATAACTTGTGTTAATACTCTGAGGACTACTGTTATCATTTTGGGTTTGTACGCTCAAGCCCTCTATTCTCATCCTAGGCTTTCCTCTTGGGCAGCCACTTTACCACACATTTAGCTAACGTGTTTTTTTGTTTGTTTGTTTGGTTTTGGTTTTTTGTTTGTTTGTTTGTTTGTTTGTTTGTTTTTTTCCCCCAGGATTAGCCAGTTATCACATGATGTTGTATACCTAAGGAATATCTCCTTGCACAAGACTCCCATGAAGAGCTGTCAATGATATTGAAGAAGTAATCTCAATGCGAAAGCGGCTCGGCCCCTTCTCATAAAGTTAATGAGACTCTTTCCACTGACTGGAGTTTGGTGGAAGAGCTCTCTGGTCCAGATCCTCTTGTTCCTAATATTCTCTGTTGGCTATAGTAAGTATTTTCATGCATTTCATCCAGCAAGTTTGACATGTTGGAATTTTTTTTTTTTTTGCTTCACATCTCAAAGTTGTGACTCAGATTAGTGTGTCCACCTCCAGCATCCTGAGCAGCTGTATCTGTAGCTAGGCTTTCTGGGAAGAGCTGTGATAAAAGAGCTGTTCTTGCTTTTATTTAGATCCAGAGGTTATTTAAAAGAGCCTGAGGTGGACTAGAGGGCATTCAGATGGAGTGTTGTTCCAAGCATCTTCCGTGGCCTTCACAACCAAACCAGTGTGCTGGTAGAGATGAAACAAGGGGTAAAGCTAGCTGATGTCCAGTTCTGTAGTATTCCCCTTAGAAGAAAAACAACTATTCTGTGTTGTTTGGGACTCTGCAGCTTTATAAGATTTTCCACAGAATCTCCCCTGTCTATATGAAGGTTGTCAGACAGATCTCCTAGGTGCATTACTGAAATGGATTGTTATAGACACATATTCCCCGGTGATTTGTAATCAGTATGTGCCTTTTATGTATATCTAGCATCAAGGATAGAAGGACAGAAAGAATATAATTCTCAAATTGTATTAAATGGACCAAGAGTTATCATTATTATTACTACCAAAAAGATTTTGTACTTCTATTTTTAAACCCTGTGTAATTCTATGATGCTTCTCCATTTAATTAATATGCTAGTACAATAAAATAACACACAAAATCATTATTTTGTGACATTAATGAAGTCTACTTTTCGAGCACAATTTGAATAGGCAATTGAACAACAGTGCACTAAAACACATTAAAACCAGGTCATCTGCTTTGCATTTCTAACAATAAGCCCACACTTCCATGAAGGGTAATCTTAAACCACATTTTTTTTCAGAGCAGCCAGTACATCTTTATCTTAAAATTCCAAATGTTTCAACAATAGAAGATTGTTAAGAACTAGACAATTATTTTTCAGCACTCATTGATTAATGACTTAGTCTATGACACACAGAGAAAGTGTAGAACAAAGGAGTGCATTATAATAATGCACAGGCATTAAACCATCTTCAGTAATAGGCTCTTTTTGGATTCTGCTTAGCATAAAACAAAATATGCCATAAAGAAAGTGAAGTATTAGCTTTAAATATCTCTTTAAACTCACTTGATAAAAATAAAGCCTACATTGTGCCCCTAGTCTTAAAAATATTTTGTTTTCTGGGATTCACACATTCTCCAAAATAGCAACAGGGTTTCTGAGCTATGATTTTAGCTCAGTTCTTAGAGGCCACATTCTTCATATTTAATATTTTACAGTAGGGCTTTGCATTACAATTTGACTGTGTCATCCTTATTCCTATTCTCTGCAATACCAGAGTTTAATGTATTGCTCAGCATTACTAATAGTAGCAAAATTTGAATATTTGCAATCAGTTGACCTGTTGAGATTTATTAGCACAAAAATGTTAAATGTTCTTGATGAACATAAGAAATAAGAAAGAACATAGTGAAAGTATAAACAGCTTTAACTATAAAAGATTCAATTTTATTAATGCTCTGTTTCAACTGCCAGAACCCCATAACAGCTTTCACATTTTAATCTATATATTCTTCCTTTTATAAATGTATTTTTAACTCTGGCATAATGCTTCCTCCCATTGACCTTATCAAGGTTGTTACTTATAAAGCACATGTCCGTACTCCTTAACTTCTTTATCAATGCCATAGACACTGGGACCGAGTGCACCCTCAACAAGTTTGCGGATGCCACCAGGCTGAGTGGTACAGTGGACACACCTGAGGGACGGGATGTCATCCAGAGAAACCTGGATTCTGCCCCTCTGCCCCGCTCTGGTGAGACCCCCCTGCAGTGCTGCCTCCTGCTCTGGGGCCTCAGCACAGGAGAGACACGGAGCTGCTGGAGCGGGGCCAGAGGAGGGACACAGAGATGATCCGAGGGCTGGAGCCCCTCTGCTGTGAGGACAGGCTGAGAGAGCTGGGGCTGTTCAGCCTGGAGAAGGGAAGGCTGCGGGGAGACCTGATTGCGGCCTTCCAGTACTTACAGCGGGCCTATAAGAAAGATGGGGAAATGCTTTTTAGCAAGGCCTGTAGCAATAGGACAAGGGGTAATGGCTGTAAACTAAAAGAGGAGAAATTCAGAGTAGATATTAGGAAAAAATTTTTTACACTGAGGGTGGTGAAGCACTGGCACAGGTTGCCCAGAGAGGTGGTAGATGCCCCATCCCTGGAAAATTCAAGGTCAGGTTGGATGAGGCTCTGAGTGACCTGGTCTAGTTGAAGGTGCCCCTGCTACTGCAAGGGGGTTGGACATGATGACCTTGATGGTCCCTTCTAACCCAAACCATTCTATGATACTATGATACTATGATTCTATGATTCTATGATCACACACATTGTGTGAATTTAAGAGAAGATTTGGCACAGTACAGCATAGCATCCATGGAAGAATTCTGTCTTTATACATATAGCTTTGGTATGAACAATAACTAGTTAAAGCAAAGCTAGTACATGATGGAGGGGATTCTGGTAAGAGGAAAAAAATTTCTGCAAAACCTATAACCAGTCATACATAATTCTTGACCTACTCCTATTGCAGAGGAGGGAAAACCCCCTGCAGCACTGATATGATAAAAACTGCAATTATGAGAATGTACATCTCATTAATCAATCTGCACTAGCCCTTAGGGCCAGTGGTGGGGAACAGGAAAGGGAAGTTGACTATTGGGAAAGAAAATACTAACTCTCAGTCTTACCTATCCCCAACATAATTAAAATAGCTAAAAATTCAGGGAATCTGCATCCATTTCTCATCCCTCCATACAGTTTGCCTTTAAAAGAAAGACCCAGTCAACCCACAACTTTGGACAACCCCTGTTACCAGCAGTTGTATATTCTAGTAAAGCTCAACAGTTCTCAGTGTTAAGATTTTAAAACATTTTACACAGACACAGAAATAATAATTTTTCAACCTGCATGTAAGGAAGCCTGATGGTATGGAAGTGAGCTGCCTAAAATCATATCACTAGTCTCCATCATTTTTAGAAAAAAACCCATAACACAAGATTATGCCTACTCTGAGAATATATGTACAAGTGCGTGTTGTTTTGAAAGGAATATGACCTAGTAGGATAGAGATGCATATTCTGGAGAAACAGGACTTTAGACTTAACTTTTATTAGTCTGTTTTGTTGCACAAAAAGTCATTGAACCAGGATGTGAATCATTTACCCCATTCTGTTAATTTAAACAGGATTAGTCCAAATTTTTTTATCATCTTGGTTAAAAAACAAATCAGAAAGATTGAAATTATATGTGGCTATTTTCTAAATTATCTTGGAGAAAGAAACAGTGATATTTCTCTAATAGCCCTCTAAAAACTGTAAAGCAGTGGTGTAGCCACTGCAGGTAAGGTTAAGGTAATTTTATACTTAAGCTTTCAACAAAATAGTTTTATTTCATGCTGCCAATGAAAAAGTCAAATGATATAAGACCTTCCTCCTTTTGTGTGCTGCATACACAGGGAAACAAAAGTGACAAATGTATATACGTAAAATCCAGCTTATGTCCAAACAGTTACTGTCTGCTCATAATAAAGCACTTTCCAAATTTCTTCTCAAAATTATTTGGGGTGAAAGGGGAATATTACTTACTTGGTACAACGAGGAAAACCGTTATCTTGTGTGCATTTTCCCCTCGCATACAATATCATATGATCACTAAAAAAAAGAAAAGACAAAACATCCAAAAATAATTTTAAATCTGCCAGCTACATTTACCTGTAATTACATTTCTCCACTGCTTCATTAATATACAGATTAATTTATTGTGAAAGAGGATTTATCACCATATTTATAATTTTACACTTTGTGACTGGCCAATAACATTTGAGCAATCTTCTATTTAAATATAACCACCTTTCCTGTTGTGAACACCACTGCTGACCTTAATGTCATACAACATTATCTGCTCAGAAAATTGCACCAATAGTCTTATTGTATTTTTTAGCACATAAGCTTATCAGGAAAAGTCAGGAAGAGAAAAATTCACAGTTCTTTGGAAAAGAAATTGAAGTAATAAAACAAAGATAGATTATTAAGAAGTCTAAGTTTGAATACAGTTATATTAGCAGCAGGAACCAGAGCTGCTTGTTAGTCCTTTAAATAGTGTCTTATTAAAAGAAGTACCAAATGCTGGTAAATCAGCCAAGCTTTTCTCTTTGCTCTCCATTCCCACTCTTGTTTCACCATGGATCCCAGCTTCAGGGACATGAGAACCTGGACACATTCAACTTCTTGGTATTATGAGCATCACTCACTACTCTGAAGCATGAAACTATCATGCACAGGGAAAAACTATAAAGCTGACATTCTAATGTTAAAGAAACACAAACTTTCCTTCTCTCCTGCCAGGAGTACATGCCTCAGCGCTGCCTTGTGCAAAAGGATGGCTGATATGGAGTGTTAGCAAGGTTGGTAAATGAGGCAAGAAGTGGAAATGTATTTGCTGCATATATATTTCTAATATTTTCTCATCTTGAGCAAAAGAAATGAAAATATTCTTATGGATTGCCTAAACAGAGCATATTTGAGAAAGAGGAAGTCTTGTCGTGCAAAGTTTTATGATGACATGTAAAGCTTTGACTCTTATCGAAATGTGAAGAGTCAACAAGTCAACCAATCCACCTGGTTCTTGAGTTGATCCTGGATGGAACAAATGGCAAAGCAGGACCTTGTTGCACCACTGTGGAATGTAATCCCATCATAGGGATAAATGGATCTGTGTCTGTTAGCAGCTAGTACTCACTTTGTAATAGGCCTTGGCCAGATATATTTTACTGGGAAGGGTAAACCCACTGGGAAAAATGTCAAAGATGGCTTAAACTGCAGATTAAGCACAAGGAAATTGGAGAAAGGGAGGCCATATTTCAGAAGTTCACAACTACAGGACTTGGAAGTGCAACACCATTAACATTTGACTTTTGTAGCTCATGTTAGACCATACCTGGCCTCAATTTAGTTCAAGTACTGACTTTGCACATGTGACAGCAGAATGCTCAGGGCAGATTTGGAGCTGCTGTAGGGCACAGAGCTTCCAGAGGAGCCTTCTGCCAAGGAGGAGGAGGAGGAGATGATGTGCCTGCGTGATTTGTCACACGGATTAATCCATAATGCTCATTCAGTCCCAGGTGGAAAGCGTCCCACCACTCCTTCAGCCTGGAAAAATACTTCTGGGTTTCCCAGCTGTCAGATGGTTTGCTACAACCATCAGACATCTTCCCCAGGAGCAAGTAGAGGTTTTGGAAAGCTTGGCTGGCAGAGGGAGCTGGCCCACAGGAGTGAGGCAGGGTATGTAAATATAGCATCTTTTCTGAAGTACTCTTTGTTATTTTATCCCTTCTAGATGTAACTAGCTTTTGACATCAGTAAAGTACCTGTCAGGGAATAGCTATATAGCTTTACAATACCGTAGCCATAAGAGTATTATTTCCTCGAGGGTGTGCTGAAAGGAGAACAGAAAATTAGGGCTGAAGAAGTGTCAATCTGTGTGAACTCACATATGGATGGAAGCAAAAAAAAAAAAAAAAAAAAGCTGAATCAGCACAATGTGCCTTTCCATCCCATGCTGCTAACTGCAGCAGCACCCTCATTAGGGTTTACATTTTAAACCTAGAAGTCTGAGTTTTCAGTGTTTAAATAAATAGCAAGCCTCCTCTCCAGATTTAATGGTTTGGTGAGTCTGTAAACACAGTGCAAAATACAAACTATTTTCCATGTAAAAATTAATAATTTCTAGCAGTTACAATTCTTTAATATGTGAAATTTACACATAAACACACATACGGAGCAGGATATAACTATTGGTAAATGTGGATTTTTTAACAGGTGACCTTTGTAATCCCACATAGAAGATGTGTTGTGGATATTAAATTCATACTGCACCTAATTTCACCCAGAGTTTCAACTCCATAGTTCAATATTTTTCATTTATTTCAGGTTTTCATGGTATGTTTGTACAATGATAGAAAGCCATTTAAGTTATTCTTCATGCTACAGTTCCCATTTTGGTATTCATGAAAAACTTCTTTTCCAAACAAACAACAAAACCCCCAAATCCTAATCTGCTTTTTGCCCCTCCAGGGTGTGAAGAGAAGAACTCTAAAAAGAAGCATTTTCAACTCAGAAAAGCCCACATCTGTAGAAGCACATAAACTGAAGGGAGAAAATATCCTTCATTAAGTCGGGGCAGATATATTTTGTACTCTAGCCATTTACATAGAATAGGATTATACTTTAGCACTAAATAAGTGGTAAAGTAATATTTGGTAAAGTATATATTATCTTCTTAAACATAATCTTATAATCAGATGTAGCAGCATCTTAAACAAATGCATTTCTCAATAGGTGATCTTATACCATGCAAAGTAGGGAAATCATTTCACAGGAATTTGATACACTGTTATTGCTTTTATCTTGTTCCCAAAACATAGCATTGTTTGGGCATTAAAAGAATATTAAGTTCAAAGTTGCAAAATGCAGTTTGTAGCCCGTTTCAGTGTTGTTTGTTATATTTTACATATTTTGGTTTACAATCCTTTGTGATAGATTTGAAAAAAAAAAAAAAAAGCATGAAGAAAATCCCAAGGACAGAGCACGGTTTGTTCTTCTTCCTATTAAGCTACTACACATTTGCTTCTGTTACAGGGAGTATTTTTTCCAGGGTTAAGGCTCAGCATGGAGAAAGCAAGGCAGACCATGGGTACCCAGACATATGCAAGGAAGTCGTATTTTTCAGATAAACCTGTGGGACAGAGTAAACCTGGGGGACAGAGTTGAGGCAGTTTTCTAGGATGTAAAATACTTTAGTAATTCAGTAAAGTATATAAAAAATGTGTTATGCCATCAGAACTGCTGTCTTTGATTCCACAGCATCATGGGCACATTCTCAGAGAAAAAATTATGTACATTAAGTATCTTCAATAAATTTGTCATCAAACATTGAAAAACTAGTTTGCAGCAATGATACTTTAGCAGTATCTGCTCATTTGCCTTTTTATGCCAAATGTTCTTCATCCGACTGACATCTTACACAAGACTATCTCTTCTCATTAAGCACAAAGCAAACTTACTGCATTGACATGTCTTGTACATTTTGTGTTAGAGCAAAATGATGTATCTCAACTGATTAAATAAGAAAACTTGAACATTTGAAGCTTTTGAAAAGAAAATATTGGAACACTGTATGAAAAATACTGAGTTTATCTCAAGAACTTCTAGAAGCCTTGGCTTGTTATGTATAGCACACAATGGCCATGGCTTTATGGTTTAAAGTATATATCTGAGGAAGTATCCAAGTACCTTAAATATGGCCATTTTGAGTTTACCTGTGGAAACTTTGGCCATTATGTAAAAGAAACAGAAATGAAAACAAACACCACCCTCCAACCTCCCCCACCAGACACCAAAAAACTGCAGTAATCCACTCCCTATATCCACATAAGTCTAACTCATAAAGTGCGCTTTAAATCCCTTCCTCCCATTTACCTTGCAGCTGGGACTACACTGATTGCTCCTTTACACATCATTCCAAGAGTAAGAAAAAACCTGATTTCTGCAGTTTACATTCTTTTTTTTAGGAATATAGTCCACACAATTCTTTCTCACATAGTAGTCTCAGACTACAGTTGCCTTTTTTGTATTTTCTCCACTTGTACAAAAATATGAGCAAGATAGGTGCAAGTCAATGTTTGCTATCAGTTCTTTGTACAAAGCCTCAGATACTCGCTATGGCATACATGGAGTAGCACCAGAAACCTCTTCTGAATTTGCAAGGTAAATATACTCAGTGAGGTGATGTTAACTGTTTTGCTGGTAATAGTCATCATATCAACAAGCTGCAGTGCCCAGGTTTTTGGATCTACTATGATGAGGATGAATGTCCTGAGCAGAGCAATGACACGCACAGACAGCCTTCGACAGCTATAAGAACTGAAATGGAGGGGAGAGCATAGGAGAAAGCACAGAGCTTGAAAACTGAGTGGAACATATTAATACATATGAACAACTACTTTCAAACCATAGTGCTGTTATTCTGTGTTAGATTCTGGGAGTTACTTTGTATTTTCAAAATCTGAATATTATCATCACAAGACACAAATTTGTTAACCAATATATGGTTAGGTTTTTTCCACTATTTTAAAATTACTGACCCGTTCCCTCCCCGTATAAGAGATATGTGTGCTTTTCAATCTTGATTCATGTGCATTCTACTTTTGAATAGACCTTTCTTCAGAAAAACACAAGTAAATACAAAACCTAATGCTGTACAAATTAGAAGGCAACACAGATTTTTATAGAGAAATATTGTAATTAAGACCTCTATTTTGCTAACACTTACAATCTGGTTTAATTTTAAACATGCGGTTCTCCCATCAATGTCAGCAGGACTACTCTCATGCCTAAAGATATGCAGATGCTTAAGTGTTTGCAGGATTGGCTATTTAGTTAGTAGTTAGCAGTTAATTGATTCCACCAACTAATTAATAAAGGAGGCAACATTGCATTTCCTATTTCAAAATCCAGTCATGAAGGTTGCTCTGTTAAAGGATTAATGAGATTTGCACTGGCAATTCCATATGCTTATCCTTGTTCCAGTGCAATGGTTTCTTCCCAAAAGAAGCTACATCTTAGAGGTAAGGATAATTTTAGAATCACAAAATCTGGGAATCGGAAATTGTGCACATGAAGAAGATGGAAAATCTTATTTTATTTTTTTTCCTGTGTAGAAATGATCAGTTTTAATTTGAGGAAAAAGACATTTCTGTAGAAGAACGGTCAATGGGAAGATAAACAAGAGATTTTGTCATGTAATTAAAGGTTTCTAAAGAATTGCAACCATTGTTGAGGCTACCCTCACTGACTTCAGAGGAGCTTTATGCACAGAGCATCTGCAGTTTGGGCTAAGTGTCTAATTCTGTATCAAACAGCACTATCTTGTTTCCCTGTCAATATTCCCTGACTGCAAATTCTATAGCTTATATCTGTGTTCATTTCTTACCCACTTTAAATTTGCAGAGGATTAATTTAATTGACTGTTTCGTTAGCCTTATGATACAGGAAAGGATAAAAACTAATCCCTTGCTGCCAAAAGATCATTGCAATATAAAATGCACTTGCACTCAAATAAATACATGTATTATAAACACAAGAGTATATTCATGCTGTTAAGGAGAGATTTTTGTATCAAGAGCCCTGTTCACATAGCATTTAATTTCTCCCTGTAATTCCCCATTGCGTGTCAACCTCAACTAGTCGATGGAGAAGGAGTGCAGTGCTTAGCTGAGATGTTCTGAACACTGAAGGTGTGTGTGGAGAATGACTTTACCTGCCGTGTAGAGTTCTCATTTGCAGAAGTTCTTATCTCAAAAACTAGAAGAGCTAATTATTTTTAAAATAGGCAGCACTTTCATCAGTCAGTCAGCAGCTTAAGAAGTGCGATGTTTCTGAAATATGTTCATTTGTCTAGACTACATCAAAGGCATAAACTCAATTTTTTAAAAGTCTGATGTGTGTGACAATTGCATATTGTTCCTCAGATTCTCTTCAGATTGAGAATCACTCACTGGTTCAAAGGAAAGATTCAAAAAACCAACTGAAGTATAAAGGGATAAATTAAGATTCTGTGTAAAGATTCCCAATGCAGTTAGCGGGTTTTGAAAAAGCATACATTTCAAATGACTTACTAAACATTCTGTCTGCCAAAAGTAATAAAATAATAATTTGCGCTGATGAAATATCTTTCATCAAAGAACCACAGAATGGTCTATAAAGCTGGTAGTAAACTTATTTTGACTAGGAAGAAATTAAGATACAAAGAGGTTTAGGCTCAAATATCTGTTACTGTCACTGATGTGATGTTATTCTGTGCCAGGATGGAAGAGGTGGACACTCTTTACACCTTCAGGAAATTACAAGCTTCCCTTTCTTTCTGGTGCTTTGTGGTGGTTGACAGGACATTCTCCTCTTGGTCTAGATCTTTAGGTCAGTGTCCCCAGTTGCAAAGCAAAACGTATTCCTCAAAGTCACAGCGTATCTATAGCCTTTCTCTCTATTGAAATAAAAATATTTAAGCATTATCTACACTCATCATCACAGCTAGAAAGTGAGCAAGGGAAAAGCAAAGCACTCCGCTCTGCTCCCATGGAAGGAGGGAGGTCTCTGGACTCTGCGGTCACAACAGCGAGCCTTGCCCCTCAGGTGAGGGGTGTAAGTCTGTAGGCGCTTGATCCATAGCAGTTCTAGAGCAAAGAGCCTGAGGCAGATGGGTGCAAGTTAGGAACTGGCAGGTGTATATGCAGACGAGGTGAGGTCATGTTGGCCCTTCCCCTAGCAGGTCTGGGTCCCTCTGACCAACACCATTAACTTCCCCTTTACTTCTCCTCAGGCATTAGTTGTGGAACAAGCTAAAAGAAAATAATTTAGCACTGGACTAAAAGAAAATAATTTAACACTGGATGCTGCAAGAACTGACCTCTAGTACTTGTGCTAATCATCTCTATTCACCGTGAGTTAATTTTGCAAAGAATATGATGCATCATATGCTAATTTATTTTCTAGTACCGCCTTTCACAAGTAGTACAATGTAAAAACTGTCTTTATAAGAGTAAGCGTCCTTTATATACTGTCGCTTGTTGGAGCTCAGAAGCTCAGGTTGCCAGCTAATTGCCAGACAAATGGCTCTGGTCATTTCCACTTCTCCCATCTTGGAAATCTAAATTAAATGCCATTGCAGGACAATTTTCCTTCTGTGAGACTCCTACCAGCCAGCTTCAAGTCCTTTTGAAGTCTGTCTACCACCACCATCACAGTTCTGCCTGTTTGTCATTGGAGAAGCTCAGCACCTTACGGGAGGGAGGTGGTGGTTCAGGTACTGTGTAGCAAGAGGAAAAGGCAGTTGTGTTTCCAATGAACTTAAACACAAAGTAAGGGCAGCTCAGAAGGCAAGAGGGAAGAGGCACTGGGGAGGTGAAATGGCTGCCATGAGATCCCACAGGGGTCAGCAGTGGAGTTCAGAAGAGTTCCCAGGCTCTCCTCATAAAGTGAAGCTTTACAAGGCTACATTTAGAGGCTTAATCGTCGCCCGCCGAGTTTGGAAGGGGCAGTTTCCCACAGCATGCTGTGCTACCCCAGCACATCTGAGCGGAGAGCAGAAAACAAGGTAAAACATGCATCTCCCTCCCCACACACTTTGCATAGGTGCCAGAGCATGCTGCGGTGGCTGCAGCACTGCCCGCGCGCCGTGTTTCTATACGCAAAGCTGCTTTTAAAACGCTGTAAAATGCAATCTTGTCATAAATGTGTAACACTGGATCTGAAGAGTGTTTTAACAGAAGAGGTGGGGAGTTGTTCTGGAACTTGTGCCTTTAAGTATTTGTTGATGGGGCGGGGAGGAACAAGCAACCCTATACAGTGAAATTTAATGTAAATGCACCACTAAGCTCCAATTAACTACTGCTTGGACATTTAAAATTTGGAGAAAAAACTCATGTTTAGGAACTTTAATTAGACTTCTAGAGAAAAACAAGTTTACTGAAAGCTGTGAATATGAAGGGTGCCTGAAAATCAAGCCTTTTGCTGCTGTCAAAAGATACTGGTGCCTTTCTATAAAACCCTGAGCTTAGCAAATCTGAATTAAAAGCAGCAAATGCAATACACACACACAAAAATCCTCCAAACCCAAACCCCTGACTGTAATCAGAATACCTTTATCTAATTTATATATCACCTGAGTATTCCAGATAAAGATGACTTTACAACTTTACTGGCATTACAGTATATTTTTTTCCTATGTTGTGTATATTCAACCCAAATTCATTTATTTGCAAGTACTGACTTAATGTGCTTCTTAACTAATGAGAATCTTATAAACAAACTGAAAACATAATTGCAGGCATTACAGGAATAAAACAAAAATGCAACTAGCTCTCTGAATTTCCTCTGCAAAATTAGCAAGACAGTCTATTTACATTTTAGTCCTCATTTGCTTTTTCTTCTGTTTGATATTGTTATTTTTAGACAACATTTTTGCAAGTCATGAGGATACAGGATATTTTTACCCAGTTGTCTAAAAACTTTGATGCATTACCCATGTGGGAATCCTAGTGGTACTTTGCAATGGAAGGGAAAACAAGAATTAGGAAGAGAAAAATCAATTTAGCCACCAAGCATAAGGGTCACAGCCAAATTAGTTTCAGTACTAATGGCAAGGTACTATGATTTGAAAGGGAAGCCCAATAAAGCAAGAAAGAGGTAATAGCAATGTTTTAAATCATCTGGAAATAACGTGGGCCATGACACAGTACCACTGCATTGCACGAGCACTACAGGTGCTCTATTTTTCTATCACAGCTTCACATTTCTTTCAGAAAATAGTTAGACTGAATTTTTAAAGACCTGAGTGCAAGGGAAATATGTCACACAGCAAGACATCTGCCAACTTTGTGTTTCATAGCATTACCAAAGCAGAGGACATGATTTGAGATAGAGCAGAATGAAGGAAAAGGCCAAAGACAGAACATGATCACAGCAATGAGACATCATTTATTTGAACTTTTACTGCCAGAAGTAAATAAGGTTATGCTTGTAATTATTGCAGCACATGTGGAACTAGAAGGAAAACTGCTGAAGCTTTATTGTCCAAATAGCACTTAAAGGTAGTTAATTTATATACTGACACACTAAAGAAACAGTAGTCATTATCACTGCTGTCCACTCTAACACATTCCATCTTCAGCCAGATTTAATTTAACAAGAAGAGCCTGAATCAGCCACTGCTACAGTCAGTCTCTCTCTTCTGCACTTCACAACTTCTTTTATGTGTCTGGAGAGAGAAGGAGGCACTGTAATTAGCTGCTGGTATTAACAGGCTTTCTTTTGCATTATGAAGTTGGAAATAAATGGTCACATTACTGAGCAGACTGCTGGATGCTCATCATATTTTGTTTTAAATAGTTATTTAAACTGGACATGAGAGCTGTTTTCTGTGCTGCTTGCAGAGTTGCTTCCTGCCTTCATGTAATGGAGTTTTTCATTCCTTTTCAAAGCAAATTGGAGTCCCAGTTCTGTTTATGCTAACAGCATTGCTCCAGCCAAGGAGATTACAATCTCTAACATGAGAATATGAGGAGGAGCAGACAGAGCAGCAGCACAGAGATGTGTACAGATATCTTCTTCAGCAATTTACAAATCTGAGTCTGAAACAGTTGTTATTTTTTTTTCTATTATTTTGTCTAGTGCAAAATCAGATAAAGCTTCCTAGAAAGCAAGATATTCTCAGAAGTGTGTGGCAGCAGTTTCATAAAAGTGTCATATTGTCACTGCTTTTCGCAGCACTTGTAGGAACTTAATTTTCTCCAACCACTATCTCCAAGTTGGCTGAAATTGGCCAGAGGGATAAAAAATTATTGGACAAGTCAGGAATACAGGGAAAGGTGGGCAGAGGGATGAGTTTGATGGTGGAGAGCTAACTTTAATGCTCAAACCAGTGCAGAAAGCAGCACACCTGGCTGAGTTACAACAGTCTCAGCAGCCAGAGGCTCACGCCATGGACAGATGTCTGTTAAATGGGCAGAACAGTTGAAGAAGCAGCTCCACCAAAAACAAGATTTCTCCTTTACCCATACAATATCAGTTTTTCCTGAAGCTTCATGAAAAACCTGCCACTACTCTCCTCTTAACAATTGCACCAGCACATTTTCCATCAAGGATTTTTTCTTTTTTCCTCTCCACATCTTTTATTTAAAAAGAAGAGAGAACTGCTATGATTTAAGCCATAGGAAACATTTCTATAACATTAAATGAGAAACAAATCTTCTTGCCTAACTGTTGGCTATCTCATTTACATAATGGATGATTTTTGTGTTTCAGTGAAGACATTGGCAGAGATCAGCAGAGAGACATTAGTGCTCATTCTAAAACATACATTTGCACTAATGTTTGCTTATACTAAGTAGCTGGGGAAGCTGTTTCAGAGATTTGTTCAACAATAAGCACCGTAACCTTTCAGGCTGAATCTCTGCAGCGGGAACCTTAGGGACAATATTAACTGACTTAATGGATTCTTGCATTTGCTATAACATATATGCTTTTCTAACCTGCTTTCACTCTTGCACAAATTAAAACCAAACTCTCTTTTTAATGCTTAAATTTTCTCTCTTGTTCATACTGTGGGTATTTTATCCTGCTGTGTACTCCTTTTAAGCCCTTGATAAGCAATCCTTGATGGAACAGCTTCCACTGCAAACCGTTCAGGAAGCTGCAAACTCTGGGCAGCGCCGCTTCCTTTTACCAGCCGATCAGTGAAATCTCTCCATAGCCTTGCTTGCCTGCGGTTTGTAGATGTGGGAGTGGCAGCGAAAACTTGAGTTCACTACAAGCGTAGAATAACACTATCTACAGAAGTTTTTAATAGCTTGAGTCTCTGTACATCCCTGCTTTTTCAATAAATGATAGACATCTTTTGAAACGCCAATTTTTATCCTTAGTTATACGGCAGTACTCCAACTGATGATATCATCTACCCTTTCTTAAGCATATTTTCTGTGCTAGAATGAAGAGCATGATTAGTTTAAAATTGAAGATCCTTATTTTACATAATTATATGTAAAGGCAGGAAATGTATTTCTATCATTTATTGAAGCTTTTACAAGAATTCGTCCTTGAATTCTGAAGGAAGGTACATTTTATATGTATAGAAAATACCAGCAGTAGCAGTCAAGAATAGCTATGGTAACAAGTCTAAGAGATTTTGACTCATATCATAGTCAGTGAATAAAATCCCTTTATGTGAAATATCCCTGAAGACTTTTTCTGAACAAAATTATACAACTGTTTTTCCCAGAGTGTGATGGTGTATCACACAGCTGACAAGACCTAGGAAACTGGTACACTGCTGAGGGCTCTTTTCACAACACACGCTTAGCAATGTGTATGTTCACAGGGTCTAAATCACTGCAAGGCTAACAAAAGGTATTGCTTTATTGAAAGGAAATTCATTTTATAAGTAATCTTTCTTTAGAACTTACTAGTGAAATCTTGAAAGGGAAATGAAAAAGGACACAGAAAATGCTTTTGCATAGAAAGTTGCTTTTAAACTGGGATCAAAACATAGAATAGTGTGTTTATTTTGTATACAAGATGAAGACTATGGATCCTCATTACTGCAGTATCAGTGAATTTCAACAGTTTTGTTGTCTTTCTCACATCATTTCGGAATTTCTTACAGAAAGGTAAAAAAAAGTTTTACTTGATATTACAAACAGTTTACACTTCAAGATCATCTAGGGTTCAGCAAGGTCACAATCCATTCTTGAAATATCTATGGAAATTAATACTAAATAAGCCAATGAGGACTTGTATAACAATAAGATGATGATAGTTTTTTTATCATCAGTCTACATAAAAACAAACAGTTTCATTTGAGGTTTAAAAAATTGTTTGCTACATTCAGATAGCGTCTCAAAGAGTGAAAATCTGTGCTTTTACTGGTTGGTGTACTTGTGCTTTATACTTAATACTTAAATACTTCCATGTCTGTGAACAGGTTACTTTATCCTCTGATAAATTCATCCCATGCAATGCTAGAGGCTTGGGGAGGAGTGGCTGCGGGGCAGAAAAGGACCTGGGGGGGCTGGTCCACAGTTAGCTGAACATGAGCCAGCAGTGTGCCCAGGTGGCCAAGAAGGCCAATGGCATCCTGGCTTCTATCAGTCATAGTGTGGCCAGCAGGAGTAGGGCAGTGATGGTCCCGCTGTGCTCGGCCCTGGTGAGGCCGCACCTCGAGTGCTGGGTTCAGTTTTGGGCCCCTCACTACAGGAGAGACATTGAGGTGCTGGAGCGTGTCCAGAGAAGGGCAACGGAGCTGGTGAAGGGTCTGGAGCACAAGTGCTGTGAGGAGCGGCTGAGGGAGCTGGGGGCGTTTAGCCTGGAGAAAAGGGGGCTGAGGGGAGACCTTATGGCTCTCTACAGCTGCCTGAAAGGAGGTTGGAGCGAGGTGGGTGTGGGTCTCTTCTCCCAAGCACCAGGTGCGAGGACAAGAGGAAACGGCCTCAAATTGTGTCAGGGGAGGTTTAGATTAGATATTAGGAAACATTGCTTCACTGAAAGGCTTCACTGGAACAGGCTGCTCAGGGAAGTGGTGGGGTCCCCATCCCTGGAGGTATTTAAAAGACATTTATATGGGGTGCTAAGGGACATGGTTTAGTGGTGGACTTGGCAGTAATAGGTTAATGGTTGGGCTTAAAGGTCTCTTCCAACCTAAACAATTCTATGATTCTATTCTATAAATTTCATTGGTGAGAGAAGCTTGAACTAATGGCAGCCTACACATGTGGTTTTGCCTCTGCTCACTTGACATTCTCCTGACTTATTTCCTTGGGGATAAGCAACTTAAACACCCAAGTCTCTGTAACAGAGTTGACTTAGAAAAGAAATAAGCATCATCACATACTGGACTTTGTATCAAATGTCAGAAAATGAGAACTTGCCAGGAACAAAAGTTTTAACCCAAGGCTCATTTTCAGTATGAGATGTAGCAACGCTGTCACTGTTTTACTTAACCTGTATTTAGAAAGCTGCAATGCACTTTGGATGCTTCCATGATTTGTGCTGTGATATGAGTAGCCCAGGAGGCAAGTAGTCAGATACATTCTGACTTTTTCTCTTGCTTAACAGATGATCTGTCATAGCATGTCACCTGCAAAAGACACCTCTACGCCCTGTTTCTGACAAAGACTGGCAGGTGATTCTCTTCCTCAGGAAGCGAAGCCTTAATTTGCTCTTGGTTCCTAGTCCAACAGGGATCACTTTCAAGTGATCCCATAAGGTCACACCAGCAATTAGTGGAGAAAGAGAAACATTGTCCAGCCAGATACCTCCGGACTGCATTTTGAATGCATCATCGACACTCTCGATTTCCTCAGCTTTGTGACCCATCTAAACACCAAAAAATGTGGCAACTTAACACCTAAAAGGCTCAAAAAATCCTCCTTAGGCAGATTTTATTCCACTCTAATTCTATAGGCTTCCATTGGAAAACTTTCCCATGGGTCAGTAGAAATTCATTGCACTTTTCTGATCCATTTTGTAGCAAGAAGAAAATCTGCTTCCTTATGTTCTCTGCACCAGGCTGCAGTCCTCTTCCATCTCCTCTGGATATTATGATATTCTGGCTGAACTTTTTTCTGCATCTTTCTGCTTACAGATATTCACTTCTCTCTTTTATCTCCTTCTGACAGTAGCCGTGAGGAGGGAACTTAATGGGGAAGTTTCAGTCTAATTCTGGTCCTCAATAATATCATACCACTTTGCATAGCTTTGTTGGGTGGCAGCCACAGGACCCTCAGATGTTCCCGGGGAGTTCTGTGTAGCCAGGGATACTCTGCTCAATGTCCCGGCTGGTTCCTTCTTCTGAACCACCCTTCTGTCTGTTTCTTCCTATTCATTTCAACCCTTAGTTCCCAGCCCGATACCCTTTTCAAGGGCTCTTTGTTATTCAGTATGGATTCCCACCAACTCTTTCTATATATTCTTCAATACAGATCCTTAGAAGAAGAATATCAGAACTGGGCAGACACGCAGAGCACCTTCTCAGCCCTGCTGCGAATGGCCTGAGCCTTGGATGGATCCTGAGATAATATTACATTTCATCACTTTGCTTCCATCTCAGGTACAAAGGTAAATAGTATACAAACTGCCCTGAATTCTGGGGGGAAAAAAAAAAAAAAAAAAAAAAAAAAAGAAACTGTACAGAGAATTTTATATGTTTTTATGTATGGTCATGAAGGTCCATCTACACTCAACAACACATGGTTGTTCTGGATTATGGCTGCTGATCCTCATTAAAATTTGTGGAGAACAGAATCTTTTAAAAAGATCTCTGGGAAACTCCGTCTTTGAAGCTACAGTTTATCACTTTGTCCCAACAGTTGCTACCTTAGAGAATTGGTTGCTTTGCTTATGTATAGAGCCAGCCACATCTCCAGACCTGCCCTGATATTTTTTTTCCATACTGGACAGTACCACACTAAAATAGATACACTCTACAAAGCCATGAAGGTGTGATAGGACAAGCTGAAAATACCTCACAGTTCAGCCATAGGAACTATAATTATCTCAAGTTTGGGCAGTTAAAGAAGATGTGCGCCTTATTTGATCCTCCTCTTTCCTTGATCTCCCCAAAACAAGAACAGAAAGAATTCATTCTTAATTTCTACCTGCCAGATACATGTTACTTTCATCTAAGTACTGAGGAGTATTGCCAGAAAGCCAGAAAACAACGTTTAGTACGATGCAGGGCAGGCTGACTGGCTTACATGACAGAAAAGTAATGCATGATGCATATATGTAATTCAGCCCCATCCTGCAGTCTTCGAATTACTGCATCCCATGCAAGGGCAAGAAGACTGTGTGACTAGCAGAGAGTGAAGCAGCCCCTTTTGGCAGCAGTATGTCTCAGATATAATGAAACTACACGCTAAAATTACACATATGCGTTTCAGTGAGCAGAGCTGTATTTGTGTAATAGATGACAGTATTTGATGTTAGCTCCTCACATGCATCACACAGTGAAAATCATGTTCTATTTTTTTAGCATTACAAATGTACAGTATAAAGCCTTCTATTCAAATCATAGAACAAATTATAGCCATAAATAAAACTATGAGTTCAAAGTAAAGATGAATTTGGCCCAGTGATGGATTTTGTCTGGGAGATAGATTTATCACATAGAATTTGATGAAACCCTAACAGTAAAATAAGTAGTTCAGACTTATCACCCAATATTAAAAATTAACCTGGATTGCACTATTCTACCCGCACAAGTTTTCTTTGCCTCTATGGAGCTACACATTTGAGTTAAATGTCAGTGAAAATCACCAGTACAAATATAAAATGTGTCAGTGTGAATCATATCACTAAATTTATGTAGTAATTGACACTGGCACAAGCTGCATCTCGTTCTTGTATGACCCAGTCTATTTTGGGCAGTCATTTCTTCCACCCGTTTCCTGAGAATTATGTATGTATTTACTCCTCTGTCACCTTTGAAGCTTCTGGGATTCTTTGGCCAATTTCAGCCAAAGCTAATGGGCAGAAATTTTGAAGATATTCTATACCTACATATTTTATGGAAAAAAAGTGACCAGTACAGATCAAAGACCTTATAACTGTGCACATAAGAGAAAGGCAGCAATATAAGCTTTTTATTGCACAGAAGAGTATATTTGTGACCATGAGTCACAGACCCACCAGAAATCAAATTTTTACTATGTTTGATGTGTTTGCACAATGCTTCAAAACCAATGAGGATTACCCATATCACACAGTGGGATCCTATATTGAAATTCCACCATTGCATTTCATTTTTCCAAGTCTTTATTAATGGTCACTAATGGTAACTAATTATTATAGAATCTTCATTTATAATTATCACACAGAGGAAAAAGTTAGATGTCTGGATTATAAAACTACTTTTATTCTTTAATAAAAATATGATTATCTTGTTAAATGCCTATTCGTACGTTCAATTGAAAATTAGAATATTGAATGCTTGTTTTCAAAATATCTCTTCATTAAAGCAACCAATCCAATACAATTTGTTCTACTGCTTATAGACTTATTTCTCTACATGTCTTTTCTAACCCATTTTAAGTAGGGACAATATGTGTCATGGCAGGAAAGATAAAGTCCAGATTCTGATTAAAAAAAAAAACAACAAAAAAACAACACATCCAAGTTTGTCTAAATAAAGGATTGGTTCAGATTGTCTTGCTTTTTAAGGTAACGTTATGGACCCTATGTATTGGGTTGTTTATAAAATCCATTCCTATTAGGGAACAGTTCATTGGAGTCTGAGATAGCTAAAATCAAATTAAGTGCATTTAACTGACCTTGCCAGTCTTCAAGATTACAGGCTGGTTTGTGTTTGTTCTGATGTACAGATGTCCAGCTTTCGAGTAGAAATCATTCTTATTTCCAGGCCATGAAATTTTCCACTAGAGAGGAAATTCACCCAGAGGAAAAGGATGAATTAATACAGTGGTCTAAGGATATCATAACCTAGGGAATCTCTTTCTTCATTAATTCCACTCACAGGGCCTCGTGAGTTACCTGTCTTTTTCAGGGTCGCACAACTCTGAAGGCTTCTTAATGAGTGGTTTTAAGACTTCTGTAGTCAGCTCACTATTTGGAGATGGGATTAGCACATCATGTAGTTCTATTGCCAAAAATATGTTTTCTGATATAGAATGAATTGAAGTATTAGCAGTGATTCAATATCGAGAAGGAACTACAGAGCATCTGACATCAGGTCCAGATCCCATGATATGATATAAAGTACAAAATGTATCCAGTTACATTTCAATGGGCAAAACTTTCATTGAAGGAAGAGGCTGAGAGAAGAGCAGTCAAAGCATCTTTTCTACAAGTTAATACCTCAGCATTTCAGGTCTGACTCAGAAAGGAAGGAGTTAGGTGAGAGGCACAATATATTGAGATTTTTAAGCAAAATCAGTTCCAGAGCCCAATATGGCTCATATACAACAAAAGCACTATCCTGAGTCAAAGTCCACTGAAGGCCATTTACTTACCCAGCATTTGATTAGATTAAGGTCATATGTGCAGCACTATTTATTGCTGGGCTATTTCTCATATCTTAATGGAAATAGAAAGGGGGATTCCTGTAGGAGACATGCGAATTTATACAGCTACTTCATTTGAGCCTTGTGGCACTCTCATATATGCCCTGTGTGCAGAAGTGGAGTCGGGGTTTCGTCTCATCCCTGCTGCTGAGCACTCAAAAGGGACATGAAGGGAAGGAGGGTTTGTCAGGAACTGATGAGGATTGAACTGTCACTTGAACCTAACTTCAATACTTTCCCCACAGCATTTGATACTGTTCCCCACAACAAGGGAAAACCATTGGACGTCATCTATC
>KL289273.1:26193-44860 GCA_000699545.1 Podiceps cristatus | reverse complement strand
CAGATACTGGAAGGCTGCTATAAGGTCTCCCTGAGCCTTCTCTCTCCAGGCTGAACAGCCCCAACTCTCTCAGCCTGTCCGGGTGCTCCAGCCCTCGGATCATCTTCATGGCCCTCCTCTGGACCTGCTCCAACACATCCATGTTCTTATGCTGGGGATCCCAGAACTGGACACAGCATTCCAGGTGGGGTCTCACAAGAGAGGAGTAGAGGGGGAGAATTCCCTTCCTTGACCTGCTGGCCATGTTCTTTTTGATGCAGCCCAGGGTACGGTTGGCCTTCTGGGCTGCCAGTGCACATTGCTGGCTCATGTTGAGCTTCTCATCAACCAGTATCCCCAAGTCCTTCTCCGCAGGGCTGCTCTCAGTCCCTTCATCCCCCAGCTTGTATTGATACTGAGGGCTGCCCGTCACAGGTGTAGGATGTTACGCTTGGCCTTGTTGAACCTCATGAGATTCACACAGGCCCACTTCTCCAGCTTGTCCAGGTCCCTCTAGATGACATCCTGTCCCTCGGGTGTGTTGACTCCAGTGCTCAGCTTGGTGGTGTCTGCAAACTTGTGAGGGTGTACTCGATCTCGCTGTCTATGTCACTGATGGAAATATTAGAGTACTGGTCCCAGTACGGACCCGTGAGGGACACCACTGATCACCAGTCTCCATCTGGACATTGAGCCATTGACCATCAGTCTGTGGATGCGACCATTCAACCAATTCCTTATCCATGGAACAGTCCACCCATCAAATCCCTATCTCTCCAATCTGGAGAGAAGGATGTTGTGGGGGGCCGTTTCAAAGGCCTTACAGAAGTCCAGATAGATGACATCTGTAGACCTTCCCTTGTCCACTGATGTAGTCACTCCATCATAGAAGGCCACTAGTTTTGTCAGGCAGGACTTGCCCTTGGTGAAACCGTGCTGGCTGTCTCCAATCAACTCCATGTGCCTTAGCATAGCTTCTAGGAGGATCTGTTCCATGATCTTCCCAGGCAGCGGTGTGAGACTGACAGGTTGGTAGTTCCCAGGGTCTTCCTTCCTACCCTTTTAAAAATGGGCACAATGTTGCACCTCTTCCAGTCAGTGGAGACTTCACCTGGCTGCCATGACTATTACAGAGAGTGACTTGGCAACTACATCAGCCAATTTTCTCAGGACTCTCGGATGCATCTCATCAGGTCCCATAGACTTATATGTGTTCAGGTTCCTCAGGTGGTCACAAACCTGATCTTCCCTTATGATGGGTGGAGTTTTACACCCCTGGTCCCCATCATGATGTCATTTAACCCAAGAGGGAGGAGGAGAGCAGTTGTCAGTGAAGACTGAGGGGAAAAAAGTTGAGTACCTCAGCCTTCTCCTTGTCTGTTGATACTAACATGTAAGGATATTCTCTGAAGGGAACTAAGGATTATCTTCAGCTGGGAGGACTGTGAATCCCTGGAGACAAAAGCCAGTGGGACAGTGACGTTTGACTTGCTTTGATTGAATTTGGATTTTGAAGGCTGTGTCTGACAGGTAGACTGGCACAAAATAAGCTAGAATGTGAATTTACAGTGCACCACCTATTCTGTGCTACTTGCTCCTTTGCACATTTTGGTATGCTTGAGGGAAGGGGTGCCATCCTGAAGGACCTTTACAGGCTTGAGAAGTGGGCCAATGTGAACCTCATGAAGTTCAACAGTCAAGTGCAAGGTCCTGCAACTTGGCTGGGGCAATCCACAATATCAATACAGACTGGAGGGAGAATGGATTGAGAGCAGCAGGACTTGGAGATACTGGTGGGTAAAACATTCGTTACAAGCCAGCAATGTGCATTTGCAGTCCAGCAAGCCAGTTGTATCCTGGGCTGCATAAAAAGCAGTGTAGCCATCAGGTCTAGGGAGGTGATCCTGCCCCTCTACTTCATTCTACTCTCATGAGACCCCACCTGGAGTTTTGTGTTCAGCTCTGGGGCCTCCAGCACAAGGAAGACATGGACCTGTTACAGCAGGTCCAGAGGAGGGCCATGAAGATGATCAGAGGTGATCCTACAAAGAATGGCTGAGAGAGTTGGGGTTGTTCAGTCTGGTGAAGAGAAGGCTCTGAGACTTCATTGCCCCCTTTCAGTATTTAAAGAGGGGTTATAAGAGAGATTTAGAGAGACTTTTTACCAGGTGCTGTAGTGACAGGACAAGGGTAACAGACTTAAACTGAAAGAGGATAGATTTAGATTAGATATAAAGAAGAAATTCTTCACAACAAGGGTGGTGAGGCACTGGAACAGGTTGCCCAGAGAAGCTGCAGATGCCCCATGCCCCATCCCTTCAAGTGTTCAAGGCCAGGTTGGAGGGGGCTTTGAGCAACCTGGTCTAATGAACAATATCCCTGCCTATGGCAGGGGGGTTGGAGTAGATGATATTTAAAGGTCCATTCCAGACCGTTCTATGATTCTATATTCATAGTACATACTAGGTATGCCTAGTACTTTAATTTTCTTTGGAAGCAGGACAATCCACCTTGCACAAAGGCATCATTAGTTTCCTTGTAAGTAGTGACTAATGCAGATTTTTTTCATTCCCTATATCCATGGCTTTTAAGCTTATGATAAGAAAGATGTTGCTTGGAAATACTTGGAAGATGTGAGCGTAGCCAGGAGGAAAGGGCTGATGCAAGGACTGGATTTGGGAGTGGGGCAAGCAGGACTAAGACAGCTGCCGCTGGGAAAAGACACTAGCAGAGATGAGAATCCGTGATCAGGAGCACAGGAAGGTTGTGGCTAGTGGCAGCTGTCAACTGACCCAGGGACAGAAGTTTGCTACATTAAATTACTGTGCATTAATTTTGCCATATAAAGAAGCTTTACGTGACTAAAGCAAAGCCCTGTACCCAGAAAAGCTGTTTAGAGCATCATTCGTCCAGATTATAAATTATGAGAGCTAGTTTTATATCTAGATCTTTGAAAAAGAAATGAAATCATCTTTTGCTACTTCTCCAAGTGGCAGCATTATGTTATCAACTTAATCAATGTAAATGAGCGCTGACTTCAGTGTTTTCTCACTTAGCCAAAGTATTGAATGTTTCTTCAGTGGTGTTTTATTCAAATTTACCAGCTGGAAAGAAAGGGGAGAATCTGTGGCTCCAGAGATGCGCTGTCAGCTGTGTCATGCGTCTCCAGAGACTGTCAGATCTTGCTTTGGGGTCTTTGGCCTATACATAGCTACCGAGGGCAGCCTCCACTCTCATTATCCTGTTGGTTTTTCTCCTTTTCTGGGTTCACAAGATGAATGAATGGCTAAGGTCAGTATCGAACTTGGTGAGTCCTCAGGCAACGTTGCTGTAACTTGACAGAAGGTCACCCTTCCTTTTTTTGAAGATAATTTGGTAGTGCTAATGTCTGTGTATATATAGTAAAAATGTTGAAGAGTCTGTAAGATCTTATTTTGTTCCTTCTTCCCAAAATCTTTCAATAAGTCCCTTACAAAAACCATTAAGTGAGGCACAGCTGTATTTCTAATTAATAAACTCTTACAGAGCAAGTACTTTCAAAAGTATCCATTGGAGGACACTAGAACACAACAAATCTCAGGAAGTATGGTGATTCTACTTTTTTAAAAAAGCCACATTTCTCTTTTAAAGAAAAAAAATGAAAGTAGAACACTTTTGTTTACATAACACAGTCTGAAAATCTATCATTACCTGACTCTTTTTCCGTCTGTCACACCTTCTACAGCTCTTACTGCTTCGCTCTTGTTTTTGGGATTGGTGGGAGTGAGTTACTCTCTGGCTGCTTGTATAATGACTTGTTCTAATTTTAGATAATACCCAGATGGGCTCGAGCTTTCCCATTCAGTTTTTGTGTGTGGTGTGGTTTGTTTTTGTTTTTTTTTTTTTTTCGTTTTTAGCTTTTAATCACTTCTAAGTGTTACTTTAGCTTTTGTCTCATTTCTATTTAAAATGATTACTATCCTTGCATCTCCTTGCTTGCATGTCACAGAAAAAGTTGAATGAGTGGCAAATCACTAGTAACGTAACTGAGTTATAACTCAGATAAATTTTAGTGATGGATTGAAGAATGCCTTTGAATCAACATGCTTCTCTTCAGGGTTTGATTCAATCTAACACAAATAAACTCTCATCTGCCCTCTCAATGACAGCATCCTACTCCTTTCTGCTCACTTCCATTTCATTCAAAATTGCAGCTGCTGAAATTATTTTTCTCCTCTGTCATTCAGAGGGTGGAGGTAGAAGATAATTCTGTTGCACTTAAGCTTTTTTTTTTTTTTGTCCTTACTTCTAAGGTCCCTTACAGCTCTGTGCTTTTCTATCAGTTTGATTATTCACACCCATGATATTAACCTCAATTTTCTCCCAAACTTTCACGATGGTCCATCCTCTCCATTTGAACCAATCTTTCCTCTCCACTTCAAATACACTGGTAGTAGGATGTGATGCCTTGCCTTGAAATTTTCTCTTGGAACTGACCCTTAAATGTGTTGCTCTTATTTATATCTTGCTTCATACCCGATTTCCATGTGAGGATATTTTGAAGACTAATGTATGAATGAAGTTTCAGTGAGGATGGTGAGAGAAAGAGGGAGGAAGAGAGATAAATGTTGTGGATAACATAGCATGTGCTTTCTGGTCCTACTACTCTGGTAACTTTGTGATTCCTTTGCTGTCACATTTTTATGTTTCCTTGTTCCATTATGCATAAAGCAGGTTGTGCTTTCACTTTTATATTCATTTGATGAAACTATGCATAAAGCATTTATTCAGTGGCTGATAATTTCCAAAGAGAGAAATATTATATGAAATACTTTTTATAAATAATTCATTTGAATTTAGGTTTTCACTCCTTATTTTTACATAGGGTCAAGCTCTACAGTGGTAAGTGTCTTTACACTTCAGTGACCTTTATACAACTGCAGATTTAGTTCCTAGTTTAGTTTAAAGGGCAAATGAATGCTTTGCAAAGTTCAGAAATCAATGTACATACACACATAGAGAAACCATGATCACACATGACATTTCCATTTTATTACACACAAATTTAACTGTGGATCACAAGCTTGAGTTAATATTTTGTTTCCCTTTCACTGTTACGTTGCATGTGGTATCTGTTTCTCTGTTTACGCTTGTGTGCAAAAACCGGCCATTGTATTTAATGGTTTAAAATTGTAATATAATGGTGAGAAAGAAGTACTGATGGAGGGTTTTTCTGTTTAGAAGCTGGCTTCATAGTGATATGTCTGATTAATTTATTCCTGTCCCCTACTGTTACCCTCCTCAAATGATTTCTTGATGCCTACTTTAGGCATCAAAGCATCTAATAATAGAGAAAGTCAGATAATAAGCCTTAGAGTCACGGTTCTTACTATATTATATAGTAAGAACCACTATTGCTACTTAATTCTAGGCAGCGTGGTACCACGTCATCTTCTACAATTTTACGGGGCAGCCTGCTAGGAATGCTTTGTCACAAACAGCGCTTTCAGATAAAATTTTGTTATGTGAAGGAAAAGGATGAATGGATAACCTTTGTGTTATTGAACCTTTGTGTGTATGTAAGCAAAACAGTCAAATCCCTAAGATTTAACCTACAGTTCTGCCTATAACGGGCCAGGCTGCTCCCAGGCTGCTCATGTCCAGTGTTTCTCTTCCTTTTTTTTTTACTGGTTTTCCCACCTACAAGTACTGTTTAGCAGCGTTTGGGGTAGCCCTGCCTGGCCCAAAACTTGCAGTTAAGATTGTGTTTCACATTTAGGAAGAAATATGAATTGAATAATATAAAATTGAAGCTCAAAAAATCTAAAGGAATTATGTTTGAAGTGGTTAGAAATCCCTTAAACAATCTTCTAATTTGATATTTGAGATTAAAAAAATGTAGTAATTTTCCAAGTTTATGCAACTGCTTCCTTTGAGGAGTTATTTAAACTCTACCTTTGACGACTATAATTATTATCCAAATTGCATAATACCATAAAATTGTTGCAGCTTCCAGAAGCCTTTAACCTCTATTATGGTAACTCTAGTTCCTGCTCATTTTCAATTTATCAGGTACGCCAAGTCTTATGTGCTTTGGAGCTCACAGATAGAATTGAATTCTGCCTTTACGTCGATGATAAATTACTAATGAATCCAATATAAGCAGCCTGAAGAGAAATGGTGACTGTCTCAGACTTGCCACTTCTAGCCATGAACATTAATATTCAATATGGCCAAGGACTTCAGTTAAAATTAAAGGCTATTTGATTCTGATGTGCGTCAGGAACATTTCTCTGCGTTTGTGTTCAAAGATGTCATTGGTTTGAGTCCTTTCTAATCTAGACTATCTACCATACCCAAATTTCTCTTGCTTATGCATCATGGGTACCTGACATGCATGTATTTTTTTTTTATTTTTTAAAAACCCCGGATGTCATTAAATTAATATGAAGAGACATACTGTCATTTGCAAAAGATCAGGTGAGTACCTAGAGCTAAATTGACTATAACTCCAGGACAATAAATTGGTGGATAATTGACAAGAGCCAGCTTACATAAGATAAGAAGTTCCAGTGAAATAAACGTCTTACACAATACAGCAGCCACAATGTACAAAGTTTCCTTGGAAACCTGGAGTCCTGTTTTCTCCACAGGTGTCTGTGAGGTGCCTGAGGTAGAAGCTTGCAAACCATACATAACTCTTTGAAAAGATGAGAAACACGCTCTCCGCCTGCTTCCATTCTCCTGTGCAACTGGATGTTTTTTTTTTACACATGAGAAAACGGCAGCACAGGGACCTAATGTGCATATGACGTACTGTGGTTTAAATTGCTCTGGCATTGCTCCACTGCAGTTGGGTTTATTCATGCATAGAGCAAAGCAGGGGTCTGGCCCAGCATATCCCGTCTATGTCAGCAAAAAGACGCTGTTCCGAAGGCAGGACCTTAATGAACCGCGACTGTGAGTTACTGCTGTCCTGGCGCAGGCCTGCCAGCAGTCCTGCAGTGAGCAACCACTAGAAAAACTATTTGGAATGAATCAGCTCTTGAAGACAAAGTTTCTTAGAGTGGATGATGGGGGCAGAAAGTTAAGTAAGTATGATTTGGCAGAACAGTCAGAGCTCCTCAATGTCCCAAGTAGCTTGGGAAAGGCCTTCACTATCTCAGCTTTATCTGAGGGCTTTCCCTCCTTTTCTTCCTTTTTTTTTCATGTCTTTTCTAAAAGAGTCTTTCTTCTAAGGTTACAAAGTCTCCACCTTCACGTTTTGTCTAGACACACATGAATGTTACTTTATTAGGCTGCAGCTGTGTTGACTGCAGCAATGTACAGGAATTCTTGTATGCGAACACGAATTTTAGGCCCTTCAGTATCTTCATTATCAGTTCCTGTTTGTGTTCATTAGTTTAACCATAAAACTTGCTTCTGAAAAGCACTGATACTGGATCAAGATCTGGGTCTGTATAATTGCACAGCTGTGCTCAGGTAAAGTTTAGTGACTTAATTGCATGAACACAAGCTGTTTCTGATCCAGGCTTGACTTACAGCCACGTACTGAAGAAGTCTGCCAACAGGGAGAATGTAGCATGATGTGCTTACTGCCCTCTTAGAGCAACCGGGGAAGCTAAAGATAAATTCTAGCCTCAACTGGAACTTCTTGACTCCTATGAGTGTAAGACCATTTCAACATAGTTTCTTGTGATTCAGTATATTAGAAATTCACTTTGATAGGTCTATCTGATAAGATCACAGCAGTTCAGTGATATCAGAAGCTAAGAGTGTCATATGTGACTGTTGCTTTCAGATAGGGGACCAGAAAAAGTTAACCTCTCCTTTTACCTTTTGTTGCTTTATCCTAGTTGAATGCCATGGTGGTATCTATTGGTTATTTTCCCTGGATCCATCTTAGAAAACCCAAACAGGATTTTTTCAGCTAATTTTTCCTCAGAGGCTTTATATACATAGAAAACGTAAGTTGTGTGGCATCATAAATACCCTAGAATTTCATGCCAGAATATGTGAGACAAGGAGAAAAACAGAGAGCTGTGTTATCATTTTAATTTCACTATATTCACCACACTTGTGGTCATGTTTCTGTTTTATACCGTGGCAAACAAACCCTTAGTTCATCAGAGAGTAACAGCTGTTAACTAGGGGGGGGGGCAAAGTAATTTTTTTCAGGTATCGTAAATTTTTAGTAATTCTCCAAGAATGACAAATTGAATACATTCCACCCAAAACAAAGCCATGTGTTCACATGCAATGACAAATAATATTTTTCTGCCTGAAAACACCAAGTGGAATTCTGAGATTTTGTGTTTGAAGAAGCAGCTGGCGGGGGGGGGGGTGGGGCAGGCAGGAGACAAAGTTTATGTGATGTTACAGAAAAGGTACAGGGCAGAGCTCAATTTTATGAAAAACCCCATTCAATTCTAAGTGGATCTTCAAGTCCTATTCAGTGGCCCCTTCAATCTTGTCTGACAAGTCTAGAAGTGACCAAGTAGGTACACAAACACTCTTCCAGCAAAATGCTGCTGTGCTAAGTGCTTCTCTTAACCCAGCCGTTATCCTGGCCGACAGGTCTGCTCAGTCCCCTGGTTAAACCTGATGTACTTCTGTCCGTGTTCCTGCTCCTCCGCAGTCCTCCTGCCTGTCCTTGGCCACGTCACGTATTCTCCTTGCCTCTCTTGGCCCACCTGCAAAAAGAGTGAATGGTGCTTCTCTATGTAACAATCTCTTGCTTCAAAATACATTAATATAGCCTGGGGTGACCAACAAATGTGGAAAGGGGACTTAGAATTGTTCAGAGGATGAAAAACGTGATTTGCATCATAGGAATGGAAGATTAGGAAAGATATTTTGAATTCTTATTGAAACTCCTGCTCCCCTAACAGTGCTGTCATATATAATCAGAAAAAGATTGATCCTGTGTGCCTGCTACTCTCTTCAGGAGGTTAGATGCTACACTGGCTAAAAAGCCACCTTCTAATTTTCACCCCAAATTTATTTGTGGTTAGTTTTATGCCTGCTTGTTCTTGTTCCACCTTGAACTTCAATTTAAACACATAATTTCTCTTCTCAGGGTTTCTTTCCCGTTATGCTTTTGGATAGCAACTGCACTTCTTCAGTCTTTGTTTTGCTCAGTTTAATGTCTCAGAATAAGAAAGATCGCTACCGCTGCTTCCATCTGTGTGCTCCATCTGAGAAATGAGCGTACACAGTAGAGTTTTTGTCACGGATCCTGTCATGGATCAAAATGTCCTCAGCTGTCATCTTTGGAATTCAGATTCGTAGTGTTGGTACTTGGCAGAAGCATTTTGCTGGGGAGCAAATGACATGGTCCCAGAGCAAACACCAGCTCTATTGAGGACTAGACCTGTGGAAATTTCTATGCTGAAGAGTCCTGATGATTTCCTGCAGCAGTCTTTGTGCTAAGCTATAGGTGTGATGAACCATTGTATAAGTGCTTTGAAGGTGACTGAATAAAGTGTGTGGAATTCGAACCAGGCTCCAGAGGCACAAAATCTAATGGAGTGTACAAAGTTGCTTGTTAGATATGAGCAAATAGGAATGCAGCCTTCCAGAAAGGGGACAGAAAAAGTGCCGGGTGATTGGATTATTTGATTAAATGCTTATTATGAGAGTCATGCATAGTTAGAATAACGCTAGCTTAAATACACAAAAAGTCCATGGTAATTCTTTAAGGAGCAATTTTGCTCCTTCTTCCTGCCTTCAAGTTGCAGTTTATCTATATAGCCTTGTCTGCACTATCGAGCTAATATCAGAGGAAGGGAGGGATTAAGTTCAGAGTTTCGACTGGACCCCTAGGTAACTCCATGCATGGACTTTGCAGTTTTTTTCAGGAAAACATGTCTGTGGTCTGAGCGGTCTGGGAGTAATTATTGTGGATTCATCTACATCTCCTTTCTGTGTAAGCAAGTCTTTATTGCTGTCAAATACTTTTTGCGTCTGGAATATTTGTATCTGGATAATCAATAATTCAGACTATTTTATAATTCATTATAATAATTATTAATTAATTAGAACCAGATCTTGTTCATTCTTGCAGTGGGGATGAAGCTGGCTTAATGGCAGGGACAATGGAAAAGTGGAGATGAAAAGGGAGCAAGTGAGCATGAGGTTTTGCTATTATCCCCAGGCAATATACTCTGATACAAGAAGATAGCAAGGAAAACATATTTATTGTTACTTGCTACTTACCATAAAATCTTAATGCTACCAGCTGTGCTTTGTGTAGGTCAGAGCTAGATTTCATCATTTTCCCTGCTTCCTGCCCCCCCCACAGTCGTCCCTGCTCTCCCTCCTCCTGCCGGAGGGCTGCTCCTTTCCCCCGGCTCCTCTGCTCTTTCTGCAGCAGCCAGGGGCATGTGGGAACTGGTGATTTTCTACCCTGCTGCTCCTACAGCGAGCTAGTCTGAGCGTCCCGTTTATGACAGGCTGACAAAATCAAAGTAATATTAATCATCACTGATAATTGCAATCAGAGCCTGGTGTCTAGAGAGTTTTTTTGGCTTAGCTGAAGCAGGAGGGAGGCCTTTTTTCAGGTGGGGACAGAGAATCCTGCTTCAGAGGGAAATTATTACTAACAAGGGACTGCACCTTTGGCCACGTCTTTGCCACCACCACTGTCCTTGGACTGAGCTATTTGCTGTTGAGACTTGTTGCTCAACATCCCAAAGACCAATGCCTAATGACCAACATGATAAAGAAGTTTCAAAAGGTAATAGTAAATATCATCTCCTCTTTATTTTTAGTTTTTATTCTGATATTGTGTTTCTTTGCTAACATTGTATTTGTGAACGATTGACAGGACCTGACATTATAAAATCTTGGTCAAAATTTGTGGATTTCCATCTTGACTCAAGAAATTTCAATTTAATGTTTAAGGCTGAATTCTTCTTCAGTAGGCTGGGGTCTCCCATTAACTTACAGACTCTTTTCTCCATTCCATTTCCTTAGTTTTAATTAAACTTGTTTCTATTATATGAACAAGAATAGATTTTGATTTATGGGAAGTTTTATTTGATGAGGAGTTAATGTTCCCATTGTCCTTTCCTACCACTAGCAATCCCAGTGAGTGTCAGTGGTTGGTAAGTGAAGATGATAACCTGGGAGCATTATGCTGGTAGCTGGTAGAAGTAGTCAGGTACTCCTTAAACTTGTTTTAAAGTTATGCAAGATAGAGCATAAAACTTATAGAATTATTCTAATGCATTTAATTAGTATTAAAAACGAGATCCACATTTGCATTCTTTCTTTTGGTATGTAAGTGTGCACACCATCTGATAAGCTAGAATTGTGGAAGGTCATCTAGAGGAAGAATGGAATAAAATTTTCCCTGTCTGTGAAAACATCTGCAGATCTAAAATAAAAAAGTGGGAGGATGAGGGAAGAGAGTGGAACGAACCAGAAATTCTAATAGGGACACGGGTTGCTTACAAATAAGTATAAACTCTCTCTGTAAGACAGACAGTCCGGTAACGCAGAACAGGGGAACTGGATAACTGGAGCTGATGATCATTGATTCAGGATAGACTAACTTGGGGATGCTGCTATCTACTCTTCATTAGAGTGAGAATACAAGATGCCAGTGTGCACTCCTTTCAGACCTCGTGACTGTGCAGAGCCCATTTTTTCAGTTGGATATGGTTGTGGTGGAGTGGGGAAGAACTTTCAAACCTATTCATTTTGTGGCTGACCATCGTACCAGCAACTTGGGCCTTAAGAGTGACTGTCAGGTCAGCTTTGGTGCTTTCAGCTGTGAATACTCTGACCCTACTGTTTGTGCTGCGTATACCAGTACGGTGTGGGAATGATGGTGCTGTAGAAAAAGGGACAGACTTTAAGACATCTTATCTGTGCTTGTTAGAGCTTAGGTGGTGAAAACATGTCCTTACTGTAACGCCTCTCCTCTTTATTTTTGCTGCCTGGGATCCTCCGAAGTAGTTTTGTTTAACTAAAGATTCACCATGAAGCCTTGTTGGCCGTAATCCCAACCAAAACTGGGGAAGAGCAACACCCACATTATTTTCAAATGCAGCATAGCTGAGAGTCTGAGACAGGGAATTCACATGGATACTCTTGTGTAAAACAAGACGACTAATCCAAAACCCGTTAAATTTTCTGAAGCCCAGAAAAATACCAGGAAAACAAATCCAGTTCACTGAAGGCCCAGCAGTGAGCTAAAATGAGCAGCTGCTGTCCCCCCTCAGTGCAAATGACAGCATCTTTCAGAAACACAGGCTGAGCTGCTGCCCTTGTTGGGATTTTGCTCAGGTTTATCTTTCATTCTTGTAATTAGGACCTTCTGATTCCTTTGAGAGTGCATAATTGAAAACATGTTAGCAGAGTATTTGTGATGGACGTGTGTTTTGGCCAATTTCCTAGATTTTTTTTTTTTTTTCCTCACTCCAGGAAGGAAGAATATACAGCTGTATACTGTCACTGCTTGGTGCCCTTATTTTCCTGCATTTTCTGTGGGTGGTGGGTTTTTTTTTTTGTTTGGTTGTTTTTTTTGTGTTTTTTTGTTTGTTTGGTTGGTTTTTTTTGTGAAGGCCAGAGATCAATATAAATCCAGTGTAAACCTCTAAATGTATTTAATGCAAGTAAACCGATAATATCAATTGTGGTGCTTATAACACCATCATTACTGTACTCTTTGGCTGACTGATTTGAATAAAGTAAATATAAGTACATCTACTAAAATATCCCATATAGATTTGTATTCAGTGCTTCGCATTCAGTTTTTGTTTTCAGCTCAATATAACTGGATTGCATGGATTAATTTCCTCTAAATTTGACCAAGCTAAATGCTAGATTATGTTATGGGTTTGTACATGGCTTTCTGTAAACAGCTTGCAAATCCTTTTGGAATAATAGCATTATGGTGACATTAAAAAGAAAAATGTAGATCAGCAAATTTCATATAGACAGTTCTATTTATCTAATAAAAAACGCATCATAGTCATAAATCACCTATACCCTTGCTTTCATGGGGAAATTAACAATAGTGTTTGAGTATTTATCTCCAAAACAGCATCTGCAGCATGTTTGTCACTAATGTAAGAAAACAAGAAGAGAAGCAAAGCTGAGATGCACTTGCTCAGACAATGTTTTTGTATTGATGTCCGAATTCTGTTATTGACATTGGGTACCAACAGCAGAAGCTCTGTCGAAGTGACAATTTTAAATGCATGTAAAGAGGCTAACATTAATCTTTCTTTAATAAAGTTCATTTTGCATCCTGGAAAATACAGTAGTATATAATAGACTGTGGGGGCCCTCTTTAAGGAGACAGAAGACATCTCAGAAGTCCCCTTAAAGAAAAAAAAAATCTGTTTTATCATAAACCCAGCATTACTTAAAATTGAAGGCAAATTTCCCCATGAAAAGTACCTCTGGGATTATGGATTAGGCAGATAACCTTCATTGCGGGCTCCCAGCTGGTGGGTTGTGGGCGAGCCCGCTGGTGTGGTGTGGCGTGGGGGTGCGGTGTGCCCCAAGTCCCCCTCTTGCACCCAGGCTCTTGCCTCTGCTGCTGCCAAGCCGCTGCCATTGCACCTCCCCTGCGGGCTTTGCTTCACCTGCCGTATTGAGCCTGAAAGGGCCCAGGGCCAACCGGGGCTACAGGCGTGGGCAAGTATCCCCTATGCCCTTAGACCTCCCTGGGGTTTCCAGAGCAGGGTGGGAGGACAAGAGGGCCAGCCCTATGCTGATGCCGCCGGGACTGTCAGAGCTGTGCCGCGCTGGCAGGGCAGGGTGCCCGCTCACGCAGCCGAATCTCGCCCCGCAGGGTTGCCTTGGGCAGGCGGCCTTCGGGAGCTCGGCTCGACAGTTTAAGCACTGCAGCCTTCTTCAGTAACTCCACCTAGATCATGATGTAGTGTACAGCGTTTTTTTGGGAGGGGGGCAAGACAGTGTACGGTGAGCTGGACCTACAGAAAAGGTGGGCTGCTGCTGGGCGTACCCTACCCAGCCTTCTCTGGCACTTTGCTAGTAATAATGCTTTACTATATACAGAATATTTATAATAATGGTCAAACTGATGTTTTGCTTGATGGTGTATAAATAAAGCATGTGTCAATTAAAAGGGTAATTTATGTACACTTGTGGGATTAGGGCACAGCGTTTGTTCTGAAGATCTCAGAAAATTCACTGAATTTGAACACAATTGCCTTGTGATACTTTGTGAAGCCCTGATGCCTAGACTTACTGACAGCCATGCTGAGGGCACAGCTGCTCAGGAGAGGTCTTGCGTGGGGCTGACGGCTCTGTGGGTTGGATCCTCCTCTTGAGTACAAGACACCTGAGTGTTACGGGGGGCCTCTTTCTGAAACTTCTAATAGATTGATTTTCAATTAAAAACATGCATTCTCCTTTGTTTCCAGATGTATCCTAAAAGGAGACTGCTATGTCTATAGGAACTATTTTAATGTAAAGTGATGTTCTTTCTTCGCCTTGGTGTGTCAGTACCTCCCACACAGCATCCCGTTTTATTGTATACATAAAAGCGTCAACCTTAAAATGCTCGACTTGAGAACGTACAAAGATAGCTGCAATTTGTCAACAGGTTTAAAATCTCCAAGCAACTGCCTCCTTTTCCATCACCCTCACTGTCGAAGTTGTCCTGCAGAATGACTTGAGGTTTTCCATACAGGGGGTGTGCGGGAAGTTCCTGCAGTTAATTATCCTGGCTTGCTTTCTGCAAGAAGGGATCAATTGCTAATTTCACAATGAGGTGGGTTTTTTTGTTTTGTTTTGGTGTTGGAGTTTTTTTGTTAGTTTTTTTTTTTTTTTTTTTTTTTTAAATTCATTCACTTATTTTTTTCAGGCTATTCCCAGTCAGCTATCATTCATGTGCATTTAAGTGTATGTTGGTGTGGTGACTATGACACTATTAGTCTTCTGCTGTTTGATTCCTAAGCAATCAGTCCAATAACCACAACCAGGATGGATTTTTTTGTTTGTGTTACAAACCTGTCAAGTAAAGGGATATTTTTTCTAAGCAATTGCTCCCTAGGAGAAGCAGAAAGGCAACAAAAAGGCATTCAGTCTGACCTTGTGCTATTGAGCCAGGACAATATACTGCAGAAGAAAAGCTGTCAGCAGCCTATTGTGGCAAATCCTTGCCGGTCCTCAGGGCCTCATGCCAATGAAAATCTGTGCCAAACAGATAACCTGCTTTCTAATCTCCCTGTTTGGCTTATTTGTATCTGTGGCCTAATATAAACTGTATTATGCCTAAAAGACTCAAGGCAGATGCTCTGCACGTAAGATCATCTGTCCACAAACCCTTCCTCCGTAACACGAGCCAGAACTGCAGCTCAAGTGAAAGGATCTGTGCGTCCGTTCTTGGTGACAGGGCCACGTCTTTCTTCCCACTACGCTGCACCTGGCTGAAGATCACCCTGATGTGGTGCTTACAGAAGAATTTGGCCCTCGAATGCCTGTTTTCTCTGCCCGTAACTGCTGCTGCTGCTGTGAAATAATGTACTGGTAAAGGCAGCCTGATTAACTACCGGCTCCTGAGTGTTAGGCAACAACTGTTGTTACAAATAAAAGCTGTTATTACTTCAGCAGACACTTCTACTATTTAGCCTAGAGGGGCCTTTTTCATCATTTCACCTTCCTTCTCCCATCTTCTTCCCCAAGCTTTCATGAGCAAATGCCAGCAGAGCTTAACTCCAGCACCTTGTCCTTCGATAGCAGTGAGCTTGCTGTCTGACTAGGTGATGGGGGATTTAAGCTGTTTTCCTCCAGATTTAAGACTTTGGGACATTAAAGTGCTCGAAACTGCATGTTGAGAGGTTTTTTTTTTTTTTTTTTTGGGGGGGGGGGGTTGTGCATGTGTTTGAGTGCTGTTTGGAAAGATGTCTATATCTGTGTAAACATAACCCTCATGAAAAACCTATAGTGTGTGTAATTCGTTATGTAGGCAGGCATTTGGTAGGCAAAAATTAATTCTGGGAAGACAATGTACTATTTCAAGTCTGTTAGAGTTCATAAATATCCTGATGATGTTCTATGTAAAGACTGAGTGAGGGTTGTGTTTTTCTATATAATACTCTTTTTTTAGTTATTAATCCAATGTTGTTCAAAACAACTAGGAACTGTGCAACTGGCTTTTCTTTACCACTCCTTCCTCACCCTCTATTTCCAAAGTATCCTAAAGATAAGGTTAATTTTCACTTCATGCATACAAAGTTAAAAACATGTTTGTGCTCTGCTGAGTCAAGGATTTTAAGGCTCACAACCTTATATACATAAAATGGGACCACCAGTACGTAAACTTGAAATCTGAAAGACTTGAAAAAATGTAAATTTGAAATATTACTTACTGTGTAGCAAGAAAGACTGATCACTACATTGGAAATGAGGTGAAGAATTGATAAGAACAAGTTCTTGCAACAAGAATTTGGCAATTTGCTTTCTGTTGTTTCTACTTGCTCAAAGATATTGATGCTTTTACATTTTTTTTTGAGATATTTTCCCTCACAGTTGCAAGAGGATTTTGAGGATTACTCATTCAGTAAGCTCAGGTTTGAAGATAAACCCCACCAAATATCCTATAGCCTACAAAAAAGTTGCATGACCATGCAGATTGTCATAGAAACATCATAGAATCATAGAATGGTCTGAGTTGGAAGGGACCCCAAGGATCACAGAGTTCCAACCCCCCTGCCACAGGCAGGGACACCAACCTCCAGGCCTGGATCTACACAAGGTTGCCCAGGGCCCCGTCCAACCTGGCCTTGAACACCTCCAGGCATGGGGCATCCACCACCTCTCTGGGCAGCCTGTTCCAGCACCTCACCACCCTCTCTGGAAAAAACTTCCCCCTAATATCTGATTTAAACCTTCCTTCCTTCAGCTTTAATCCATTCCCCCTTGTCCTGCCATTTTCTACCCGTTTAAAAAGTTGGTTCCCCTCCTGTTTGTACGCTCCCTTCAGGTACTGGGAGGCTGCAATGAGGTCCCCCCGCAGCCTTCTCTTCTCTAGGCTGAACAAGCCCAGCTCCCTCAGCCTCTCTTCGTAGGGGAGGTGCTCCAGCCCTCGGATCATCTTCGTGGCCTCCTCTGAACCCTCTCCAACAGTTCTGCATCTTTCTTGTACTGCGGGCCCCAGACCTGGACACAGGACTCCAGGTGGGGCCTCACGAGGGCAGAGTAGAGAGGGACGACCACCTCCCTGTCCCTGCTGGCCACCCCTCTTCTGATGGAGCCCAGGATACCGTTGGCCTTCCGAGCTGCTGTCATGACTGTCTTTTCTTCAGACTGGCAGAAAGATTTTTACTATAAGGCACAAGTAAAGGTAATTTGGGCTGTTGATACATTACTGAAATGATAAACCATACTTTTATTTTCACAGAAAGAAGTATCTGTGTATCAGCTAGGCATATTTTGTGTCCAGGGAGAAGAATGCTTTTAGGTATGAGATATGAAGAGCCCTCAGTCTTTTTTTTTTTTTTTTTTTTTTTTTCTTCCCCATGAGTTATATTGTTTGAAGAACCAGTAGGCTTCTGGATCTATTTTCATCTTGTGTGTGGATTTTCCCCATTGGGCTTAGCAGCTTGTGGGAGTGTGCAGCAGGCTTTTACTTCTGCTGTCTGAAGGGTTTGTCTGTATGGTGAAGGTGGCTGTCAGCCAAACTGCTGATTGGTCTGTGGCACTGACCACAGCTCTGACTGAAGTTGGAGGTGCAGCTCTGGACCACACCGGCTTTCCGAGATACCCGGTGCAATGGGCTGGCCTCCAAGGATGAAGCAGTTGGCCAAATCATGCCTTTATGCGCTATAGACAAACCAACGATGGCATGTAATAAGCCATGAGCGTGTGCCTGCTGGAGGCAACAGCCAAGTCAGCGTGTTGTTGGGCAGCACCACTAAAGAAGGGGACAAGGAGCTACTTGTGAATGAAGATAACAGGTTCTATAAGAGTATGTATGCACAGATTTCCTCAAAGAGATGATCTCCCTTCCAAACTCAAATCAGCCTGCTCTAGTTTCTTCCCAGGGTTACAAAGGAAGTTGTGCATCTCTTGGTAACAAAAATGCACACGTACACGTGAACAGCCAGGAATTAACAAAGTGACCAGCCTCCACATGAAAATTGCAAAGAAATGAAATTTGTAACTCCTGTGATGATGTTTAGTCTCAGTTCTTTTGGAAAACTGGGTGCATGTATTATTTGCCAATGCTATTTTTTCCCCTTCTGCCCTTCCATCCTGTTCTCTATCTGAAAAAAGGTACTTTTCATGAAGTAAGCATTTCTGTGATTTGTCTCCCAGGGGAAAGCCCATGTGTTTAATAAGCTTTATCAGAAACATTGTTCAGTTCTCCTTACTGCTCAACCAAAGATGATTAGTTGACAAGTACATGAGATAAAAATTAAACTGTTTAGGGCATGAGCTATTTAAGAAACACAGAGAGATGTAGGATGAAGGTTAAATTTTTTTTCTTCATTTTAACATTAATGAGCATTTAATGTGACTGTATTATCTCTAAAGAGAGTAGGAACATAATGAGATAGTAAATTGGTGTGTCAAGAATTTTCTGAAGCAGAGCAATCTTTGTAACCAACTTGACTCCAGGCAAAATAGCCAAATTGCTGCCATTTGACAGTGTGTTATGTATCAGCCAGTGATACAAAACATCCTAGGCCCTGGGAAATGTCCGTAGATGCAGGGTAGATGC
>KL289273.1:0-17833 GCA_000699545.1 Podiceps cristatus | reverse complement strand
CCTTGGAAACAAGGGTTCCCATCTTTCTGCTTCCTCCAATTCTCTGACGTGTTCCCTTCCCAGCTGAGGTATTGTTTCTTCTGTGTAATTTTTTCCAAGAGCTAGTATTCTCTTGGAAATACATAACTGACAGACCCGCAAAAGTTCTGGTGAGAGATAAATTTCTGTTGTTTGCCCCGGGTAATCTGAGCTGATGTGTCTTCATAGTTTAACTAAGCTTGCTTTTTTATTTTTAACTTTCGACTGCTTGTTAAAATCCAAATAAGAGGAGCTGGAGGAAGAAAAACACAGCTATGTTGAACCCCATCTATGCAGTGCTAAGCATGCTATTCCAGGAAGAAGCCACATATATATTATCTTTAGATGTATATTCGCCCTATAACTACTTGTCTATTTTAGGTGGTTCAGGATATAGAAATACACAGACAGTCCTTACTGGGAGTGGCTGCAGCTAAACTGTATTGGGTAACAAGCTCTGTCTCTCTTAGTCTGGAAATTCAGATTTGATGCTGGATGTTGTGCTCATGATATGTACTCAATTTTATGTCATATGAGCTATTAAACATGTTAATACAGATGGAATTACAATGAGCTATTTTTAACTTGCATGCTGACAAATATTTACATAAATCCTTGAGTGGTAGGATTTTTTCCTAAATTTTTTCTTCTTACAGAGTGAGCAAAAATGTCTCCTAGCTTGCTCTTCAAACAGAGTCTGTGCTTTATGTAACCCCCAAACTTGGCATTTTCCTGGGAGCTGGTTTATTAGCAAACAAAGCAAAACATCTCAGACCTTCTCTTGGCTACAGCTGGGATTCCTCCACTGGGACTCCTACACTTCTGATAGGAATATATGACTAACAGTCGAAACATATGCAGTAACTTAAGCTGCCCAAGAGAAGTCTTTAACATTTTCCAGTTATACTTAAACCTCTGAAGCTTTCTGGGCCAAATATATGCATACATTCAGGGAGGGGAAGGGAACATTGGTGTGGTGTGGGGGTTTTTTTGTTGTTGTTGTTTGGTTGGTTGGTTTGGTTGTTTTGTTTTGGGTTTGGTTTGTTGTTTTGGTTCTTTATTTCTTTTTTTTTTTGTTTTGTTTTTAAAGCACTAGGTCCTTTGAGGACTCTTTCATTTTCTTGGCTCTTTGGTAATGCATCTCTGAAACAGTCATCTGCTAAATGACCAATACTCTTAAGGACAATAAAGACTCTAGAGTGATGATCCCTAGAGAAAAGTACAAGCTTGATGTTGTTCTTTGTTTAACCTTTAAAAAACTGGTTGTTGTAATATCCAGTTTTCACATATGTATTGTTTTCTACCTGAGCAACTTAAATACAATGAAGTAAACTCTTCCCAGGGAAGATATTAAGCTTACTGGTGAGAAAAGCAAGAAATAGTGAGATTCCAAAGATTTTACTTTGAAAATATGTTACAGAAATGGTTCATTACTTTTGTGCTTCAACACTAACCTTTCTACATTACCTTGAGAGATCATACTTGTATTTATTTGGCATTTTGATAGCATAAAATATTTGAATAAAGAAATACAGGAATGGAAGACGAGGTCAAAGGTGTATGTATCCTGCTTTATTGGGCCAGACTTCTATTCGACCGGAGAGCTATTTTGACTATGAGAGCAGGCAGGCATAAAACAAGGCTTTTCTCATTCCATGAATTGCTTTCAGCAATCTGTGGCTTAGGGACTCTCACAGTCAAAGGTTATATCCACATCTTCACATTTAATAGTTCTTGTAGGACTTTCTAACTTGAAGCTGTCTAAAAAGAAAGCTATCCCAAAGCTAACCCAAAGGCAAACAGCAGATAGCAACAGGCTTAGGTGCTTGTTTGTTTGCTTGTTTCCCCTCTTTTTAAGGCGTGATATTCTATTTTGTTGCCGGATGCTTTTTGCAGCAAAAGCAGGATTGATATTTCCTTCAAAAAGGAGTTATAAGACTGCAACGTTCAGACCATGAAAAATGGCCAGTCTGAGATTGAGGGATGATACGGTTGCACTCAGATAGGCTAGTATTACTCACAGGATGGTTCTTGCAGCTTAGCACAAGGAAATTGGTGCTCTTGGACCAAAGAACTGGTGTGAAAGTACTGCTTATTGCCTTTTTAGGGCACATATAATCTCTAGCTATTTTTGACTCATGTCCATGGCAAAATATATTTAGACCTGTTTATAACTTTGGCCCTCTAGATTTTCTGTTATGGGTATCTTATTGAAGTAGTGCTTCTTGAGGTAAATATTCTGTGTTTAATAGGCTTTGTATTTTCAAATAATTTTCATGAAAAAAATAGCACTCAGGCAATCTTATAAGTACTCTATTCACAAGTGTGTGTATTTGCACACATCCTCAAATATACGATGATGGCTCTGTTAAAGGCTTTTATGGGAAGCCTATTCAAATTCCTATTGTCTAATTCAAAAATCCTTCTCACTAACAGCCATTACTTTATAATACATTACAGATATTAAACTTCAAAAAGAAAATTAAGTAAATGATTACCAAAGGGTATTAGGGCCTCAGACCTACTAAAACTTAAGAGGATTTAATTTGTTGAGAGTTCTCAGCCCTGTTTCCTAATCTCAGGCTTTTATCTAGGAATTGGCTAGATGGGAGCTCTTTTGGTAACCTCCAAGCAAGAGAGAGAACCTAGTTTGCGAAATCCTGAAACTCTGTTGCTGCCTGTTTGTTCAAAACAACCCATCAGTAATACAAACCCAGATGATGAAAGTTTGTGTAGCCTACTGGATTATCTGGGGATGATTAATCTGGTAGAAAAATCAGCAAGCCAACCCCCACGAAGCAGCATCAAATATCAGTACTGTGCTGCAGGATGTGTGTGCAGTACACAGAAGTAATGTGAGTGGGGCCTCAGCCTCTGGCTTCTCTCCTTCAAGGCTTCCCTGGCCAGACTGTCCCTGCCAAATGCTATTTCTCCATTTACTTGTTTTCCAACCTGTGAGATCTTTAAGACCAGATATTCCAGGTGGTGAATTAGACAAAAAAATCAGTCAAAAAAACGCCCAAAACCAAACCACCACCCCCCCCCAAAACCCAAACCAACCAATCAAAAAACTACAAAAAAACCCCAAATCAACTAAACAAAAAACAACAACAAAAACCCCACAAAAACCCAAACCAACCAAACAAAAACGAACAACCTGAATTGGTAGCTGTTCAGTGTACCTCCTGCATCCGTGTTGGAGGGACAACTCCGTATTACCTCCCGCTCTCCTGCCCTGTTCCCTCCCCGCTGTATGCAAGTACCTGCGCACTGCTGAGATCTGCCACCTTTGGTCATGTTCACCCTGCTATGGCATATGGTGATGGGCGTTGCTGTTCCCCCATCCTCTCGTAACCAAGAACCACCTCTAATAAGCAGGAGGCAGGAAAACACTGTCACCTCGCTACTTTTGAAAAGGCGGTTGATTTGAGCAAGGAGGATTTTTGTGCTTACTGCAAAAAGTAATGATGGGACAGACAGACCTGGTGCTCTCTAATGTGCTGTGGGTAAAACATTTTCTTTTTTTTCCCTTCTAAGCTGAATGATTTTTTTTTTTTATTGGTCTTTCAGGACAATTTCATACAGTTGTCCTATTCTGTAAACACTTCGGTGAAATGTTTTAATGTACTCAATGTTTTTACAATGTTTTGTCTAGTTTATAGTACCAGATTAATAAGCCACTTGCATAATGTTATTTCTTGTGAGAGAAGAACAGCAAAGAAGAGCTAGACATCATGGGTCACTTTTCTCTTTTTTTTTTATCACCAAAATTTCCCCCACCCCCATGTTTGTGTGTAAATATGTTTGAGTGATACCAAAAGGGGAAGTTTAATTTGATAGTGGATTTGTTCCTTTGTTTCCATCCAGTAACACTCCTTACGTGTGGTCTATTTCTCTGAGTTCCTACTAAACTATCAGCAGTTCAGTCATCAGCAGTTTTCTAAGCTTTTTGCACTGGAGATAGTGGCCAATGCAGTCTTTCAGGTCAAGTGGCTTATCTAACCTATTTCCCCAGCATCCTTATAAGTCAGATGTTTATCTTCTTTCAGTGCTGGCTTTGGAGCCAGATACCCGGTACAGACAATGAATAGGAGTTCTCTGATTCTTACACAGAAAGTCTCACTTTTCCCCACTATCTGATTAAAAACCTCCTTCTGAGAGCCTGAATAGATTCATAGATTCATAGAAATCTTAAACATCAGGCAGAGGCGATAACAATACCAATAGGTTTAGGAAAATCTAGTAAAAAATCTTAAGTGAAAATATTTAGATAAAGTTACACTGCGGTTAAGTGCTTTAATCTAAAACTTTCACTTGATTTTGATACTTTTTTAGCAAACTTACTAGAAGACAATATTAAGGCTGCAGATTTTATTAGGAAACTTAATATTTTTAAACCCCCCAAAGGTTCTTGATTATTGTGGTTCAAGGATGTGAAATTAACTTAACTTTTACTTTACTTGAGAAGAAGGTTCTGAATGAAATATACTGGTTTTAAAAAGTTGATAGGTTGGAGAAAGTAGTTTACTGAAATCCCATTCCTAATTACAGAGAGAATATGCTGAGGATAGACAGTTTGAGTGAAATTGATGTATATGTACTGTACACGTTGTGGCTTATTAAACTTGCCACTTGATGTATGAACTCTTAATCAAAATGAAATCTTTGCCACACGTACATTGCAGTAGTCCCATTTATATGGATCATTATTGCACCACTTAAATTCCAGTTCTACCAGCTACCTAGAAGAACCCTTTTATCTAGCCTTATTACTTTTGTTTTAGGAGGATTTTGTAATGTGTTACTTTCTTCTCTTAACCAGAATCACTGAACATAGTTTTATTATTCTTGGTCTTCAATTTTTAGATTGGAATATCAACTTTTTAAACAGCAATAAACTGTTTTAAAGTGTAGCCTTTTGAATAAATGATTTAGCATCTTATCGGAGCACTTTTTGCCAGATTCCATTAAAATAGTTAAAGGATTTGCAGTTATTTTCTATGTCATTCCTATTAATGTTTTCCACTTGCAAATTCTACTGTGCTTGAATTTGGAGTGTCCCTGTATTCTGCGTCCATGATATTGCGAATGTCAGTTTTACTGACATATATAGTGTATATTACAAGTGCTCTACTGATGTTCTGGCCTTTAGGGCTATGTCTACATTAATAAACTACACTCTACGGACAAAGCTACCCTACTGAAAAGGCAGCCGTAGTTAAACTGTGTGGATGCAAGCTGCACTAAGCCACTTCTCTCCAGGTGCATAGAACAGAATCTGTCCCAGTTTGCTTACTAGTATAGAGAGAGCTTGTGCTTGTTCCCTGAAAGTGGGTACACAAATAACTTTGTGTAACCTTAATTTGGTGGCAGGTACAGTGTCCTACATTGTGTGGCGAGTATTTTCTTGTGTTGCTGTGTAACATGTTGATGTTATACAGGACAGTGGCTTTCCTACCACAATTGGTGCCAGAATTTAATATTCCTTTCTGGACTTCTTCCCTACAGACCTTCCCCAGAACAGCAAGTGAAAAAAAGCGTCCCAGACAATGTTTTGATTTGGAAAGGAAAAGTAAGACTTCAAGGAGTACCATAGCAAGTTTGCTGTTTCACACCAGTTTTATGTGAAAGGCAATTGGAAATTACTGCCCGGCTATAGGAAGTCCTGAGATAACGGACATATGGAAAGAACATATATGACTAACAAATGGGTCAAAAATGTTCTCTTTATTAATTCTGAAAATAGAAGTAGTCCCTCCAGAGGTAGAAATGTGGTTTAGGAATAATAACGCACATTTTAGATGTTTTCTTTTTGCAGTTGGCCAGGCCATGTGAAAAGTAGCTCATTTCTCTATTTGCTAGTGTTTTTGAGGGGTTTATGCCAAGATCTGATTTCTGTAGTGTTTTAAAACCTTGGCTTAGTGGAATCATTATATATTAATTTTACATATTAAGAAATGACTAATAGTCTTAGGGAACACTCTCCCTTAAGTAAGGAAGAAAAGATACTCTATAATGCAAAAAGCAGTTATTGCCTTTGCTGTTTTGATACAGAAGCAGTCACACTATTACCTTCTCTATAGTTATCAATGCCCTTAAAATGGATTGTATCCTCCCTGCCATCTTCCATTCTGAATTTAACAGAGACTTTAATGAAATTTTTATGGTAAAACAACTTGCCAGTAGGTCAAGATAGCCAGAAATAAAAGTGGGAACGGAAGTCATCTAAATGTCCTTTTCTTTTCCACTTATGATAATAGCACTTCAGGCTGGAAAATGTGCTAGAAGCTCCTCCAAAGATGGAGAAGGGAGGATGAGGGGGGTACAGATAACAGAACACAGCTTAAAGTGTTGAGAAACTACTGCTTCTTCTGCTAGTCTGAGAAATTTTCATTCGGTAACTTGACAGTTATAAATGTTGTGATGCTTTAAATGCTTTCAGAATGACTTATACAGAACCTTTTTATTGACTATTAGTATGTTTTTCATAGTCCTTTGAATCCCTGTTTGTCATCTTTTGCTGCAAGAGCATCTTCTGAGGCTGAATTGCTAACTAGTAAAAACTAGGAGGACACCAGAGCAACTAAAAAAAACCCTTCAGGCTCTGCAGGTCAGACACAAGTACTTTGATTGTTTAACATGTTTTTGTTTGTTTGAGTTATCAACAGAAATGGCATAGCTGTTTGTTTTCTTTAAAAAAAATAAAATTATCGCATTAACTCTAGTGAGTTTTCATATGTCAAAAATGTAAATGAAAATTTGAGGAAAAAATATTATTTTCCTATAGTAGACATTTGTTTTGAAAACAGGTTTTAAGAGACTGAGAAGTGTGCAGGAGTGGACACTAAATGTAGCCACCCAGCTTAGTCACAAATTGCTCTGCTCTGCAGAACGACCCAAATTTGGTTTGTTTGCTAGGAGCAGAGTGGTACGGGTTATCTCTTGGCATTCTCTGGGCCTTTCCAGAATGCCTCTATCTATTAAGGCCTTGTCCCTGTGCTCAGTGGGAACTGAGGTCATGCACTACACAAATCAAGTACTGGGGCTCTGGTTGCAGAAGTCAACACAGTTTGTAAAGCATGCACTGACAAGATAAACAGACTGTGTTTTCTTAAGTGTAATTAAGATTGAGAAAAACATGTGTACCTTTTACACTACTCAGCAAAACCAAAAAGCATCAGTTTTCCTAAGAAATTATATTACAGGAGTGATGAACTGATTCCTAGGGGCAAGACAGTGGTATAGGTCTTTAGAAGCTGAAAGAAGAAATAACATTCTTTTGTCCACCTCTCTTGCATTAGCACGAGTGTAGCAAGTGAGCAAGTATGTGGAAGATATGCTTCAAGCTGAGAATTGTGATGCCTGTGTAGACTAGCTAGTGAAAACGAAGAGGTGCGATGAGGGAAAACTAAAACACTTTCTCTTGCCAGGTTCTTGAGGATACTGGGGGATGTGCTTGTGAACAGCCTGTCTCAGAGTGGAATTCTGACTTGTTTGAAAAGTCCATATTTTCCTTGATGTTGGACACCAATGTGATACAGTAGCACGTAGAAATAGCTTATCTTCAAACCCAAACTTCAAGGGATAGAGAAAGTAAATGGGCATATACCTTGCTTATACAGACAGGTAACAACATCTTGGGGATACTGGGTGTTCCTCAGTTTACACACTGCGAGAGGTCAAGAAGAAAGAGAAAGCAGAGGGAGAAGCTGTGAGCCAGCAGTGAAATTGCTGTTGTGGGACAGTATGGCTGTACAATCTATTCCTCTGTACTACATCTATACTTTCAGAACCATTTGAGTAACTCAAACCTTGCAGCCTTATACAGGTACTCTATTGTTCTGGGGCATCTGAAAGACCAAACTACAGATACCAAATGACATGATCTGTTCTTGGTCCATGATATTTGTTCTAGAGATTAGGTGTGAAGGTAAACTGGCCCACAGTAAACATAGTACGTGTATCTTGCAGATGGTGTTGAAATACTATATGTGTGTAAACAGCTTGATTAGTAAACATAATTTATTAGTGTTCAACATCTTTGTTAAAAAAGAGTTACATACTTTGCTATGTGGAATCTTAGCAGTATTGAACATGTCTTCTGTTGCTAATGCTATGCTTTTTAAAAAACAAACAAACCAACAAACACTTGAATGGACAGACATCCCTACAGCTCAAGCTATTATACAGACCGTTCTTCTCCTAGACATAAGCTTCAGTGGCATCTGTTTATGACTGCAGGCAGTTAGCAAAGAGTTACAATCCTTGTGCAATAGAATGTAAATGAGATTCTAAGTGTTATTTACTTGGTCATTGAATTAGTAGGGGCAAGAGTACAGTAGAAGTAATTTAGGACCAAGCGATAGAAAGGGGCTACAACTTACTAATGGTTCTAAACAAATAGTCTTGATGGTAGTCTGTCAGCCAAGTTTGGGTGGGTATCATAAGTAGATCTTCACCTAAATCCAACCTAGTGGCTTTCTGTGGGGGAGTGACTACAGCAGTGGACAAGGGAAGAGCTACTGATGTCGTCTATCTGGACTTCAATAAGGCCTTTGACATGGTCCCCCACAACACCCTTCTCTCTAAATCAGAGAGATGTGGATTTGATGGGTGGACTGTTCAGTGGATGAGGAATTGGCTGGGTGATCATACCAGAGGGCAGTGGTCAACAGCTTGATGTCCAGATAGACATCAGTGACAAGTGGTGTCCCTCAGGGGACCACTTAGACCAGTACTCCTTAATATCTTCATCAAGGATATAGACAACAAGATCAAGTGCACCCTCACGAGTTTGGAGGTGACACCAAGCTGAGTGGTGGAGTCAACACATCTGAGGGATAGGATGCCATTCAGAGGGACCTGGACAAGATTAAGAGGTGGGCCCAAGTGAACCTCATGAGGTTCAACAAGGCCAAGTGCAGGGTCCTGCACTTTGTGTTGGGGCAACCCCTGGTATCAATACAGGCTGGGGGATGAAGGGATTGAGAGCAGCCCTGCCAGGAAGAACTTTGGGGTACTGCTGGATGAAAACCTGGACATGAGCCAATGATGCGCGCTGGCAGCCCAGAAGGCCAACCATGCCCTGGGCTGCATCAAGAGCAGCGTGGCCAGCAGGTCGAGGGAGGGGATTCTGCCCCTCTTCTTTGCTCTGGTGAGACCCCCCCTGCAGTGCTGCGTCCTGGTCTGGGTACTCAGCACAGGAGAGACACGGACCCGTTGGAGCGGGGCCAGAGGAGGGACACAGCAATGATCCGAGGGCTGGAGCAGCTCTGCTGTGAGGACAGGCTGAGAGGGGTGGGCTGTTCAGCCTGGAGAAGAGAAGGCTGCGGGGAGACCTGATTGCGGCCTTTCAGTACTTAAAGGGGGCCTATAGGAAAGATGGGGAAAAGCTTTTTAGCAGGGCCTGTAGTGACAGGACAAGGGGTAATGGTTTTAATCTAAAAGAGGAGTCTGATGTAACACCTTGTTTCAGTAGTATATAAAATATACAGTGTACAGGTGCAGGCAGTTTCAGATTAGTGGACAGAATCACAGCTGATCTGAAAGATGGAGGTACCTGTCACTTTAGAAAGAGCCTTTCTGCTGTGAAAGGGGAAAAACTCTTTATGGTTTTAGACAAAATTGGTACAGCTGCAGAGTAGACTAACTCGCTGTAATATTCTTTTATTGCCTGGAGGGAAAAATTGCAATAAAAATCTTGTTTTCAGAAAAACTCTTCTCTTCAGAGTAAGGATCTCTAAGTGCAAATGAAGACAGGAAAGGAAGATGGTGTGATAAAACTTGTTTTTTTTATAAAAAAAGGTAGCTAGAAGAGGTATGTTGCACCATGAACCTTTCAAAGTGAGGTTGGATGGGAGAAGATAATTTAATATAGCAGTGGAGAGAGATGATTTGTGAGGTTAAATGCTCAGCCAAGATTTATTCCTGTACTCTGAGTCAGGTGGTAAGACAAGGCTACAATGAAAAACCTTAACTCCTATCTCTTCCTTCTTTTTTGACTTTTAAGACTACTCACATGCATAAGTGACTGCAGAAGTAGGGCCGTCTTTTTACTGGACAAGGATTATTAATAAGAAATACTTTCAGGATGAAGCATTCTGGTTTGAACTTCACTTGGGAGTATTATTTTTGAGTGTGCCAGAAAAGCACTTGGCAGATGGAGGAGAATGGGATAGAACTTCTCTATTATGACTCTCTTTCTTCCCAGTTCCTGAGGACAGGTCACTTTTTTTTAATGCCCTTTGCCAAAAGAGTTGGAGGAATGTTCCTGGACTGGGCCTAGGCAGAAGGACCGCAGCCACTATATGTTTGCTCGTGCATGTTTTGCTGTCTGGCAATAAAGGCTAGGGTTATCCACTTTAATCCTTTTCCCTCCCCAAATTATTTTTATTCTTGGCAGCAGTAATCTGTGCACATGTGCAAGAGAAAAACTGGAGCGCCAATAGTCAGAATAGCGGGTAGAGAGCAGTACAGCCTGTTAGGGCAAGTTCTGTATGAACTAGAATAGTTGTGCTTCTGTTATACTCTGAATCCTTGTACTTCAGATTTTGCCAATATGTTGAAAAAGTTGCTGCAGTCTGCAAAACTTATTAAATGATTGATTTCTGGTAGCAGAGTGGACTGGGGTGCGGGAGGGTAATATTATGTCTGATGTAATGTGACTCAAGACATCTGAAATAATAAAAACCAATTACATATTTTGGTTTCTTGACTGAAATAGCAAATATTTCATTCTGCATAAAAGAAATAGGTAAAAGTGCAGACAAATTAATGCCTTGGTCTTGCTTCCAGAAAATTCATAAAGTCAAAGCCTGTTTTGTTTTAAAGTAAGTACATAAAATAAAAATTCTTGCCAGAAAAGTCCTGAATCAAATGAAACTATGTCTTGGGGAGGCAGAATGAATACAACTCCAGAAGAAATAAGGCTTTCATGACTATTATTCAATAATAAGTATCATTACAGATCCAGCGATCAGAATCACTTTCGATTATGTTAAGGCATGTTCAACATCTCTTCCAGTTCCTGTTAGAGCAAGCTTAGTGTTGTTTTTCTGTCAAAGCCGTATTTATACCCTTTATTTTTGTAGCTGTAACACTGAGCCCAACATAGAAGTAGGTTGGTCCAAGAAGTACATGTTGTGTTATGCATAATGGCAACTACAGCGGGTACCTGACATTAGTCCAACTGCACGGGATATGAAACATTACCAGACTTCAAAATTGTATATATTTTTATTTTTGTTTTTAAACTTTCTTAAAAAATACATGCCCAATGGAAGCACTTTAGCTGTGAACACTTAAAGCCTGTTAACACATGATACAAGTACCCTGCTATTGGCTGCAGATTGCTGTAGCTGTTTCAAACCCTTTTTGGTAACGCAAATTATATGGGTGCTGCATTCTGGTCTTCCATTTCTTTGCAGCACATACAATGGAAAACAGCAAAGCTGACACTTAATAAATTCTCTTCCACCTTTGTTTAGTAAGCAAAAGCTTAAATTATGTGTCTCTTGAAATGACCTTTCAGATGTCATTCAGAGAATATTACAAATAAATTAAACAGCATGAGACTGAAGATCTGTGACTCTCTGGCTTTCAACAAAGTCAACCTTTAAAGCCAAAATCTGTTTTCTGAATCTTTCTATAAGGTGCACAGCTGGGCAGCTCAGTAAGTCCAAGAGGGGAGTGAGGAGCAGGGCCTTATCAGGCATTTACTTTCATCTATTTGGCACTTCATTCCGTGAGACTGCATATACAGAAAGCAGATTGGTGTTTAAGCTCCCTACGGACCACAAAATATTGCTCTTGCTGCTATCTTCAAGGACTTCAATAAGGAAAAACTGCCAGTCTTTCTAAAGAATGATTCCTTGGAAAATAGTGTTTGAAGAGTGTGGAAGGATGACATTTTAATTTGAGGAAACGCTTCACTTCCACTTATCTGTCTAATCAATTGACTCTGCTGTCATTAGCATTGCAGTGTGTGTCAGGGAGGAGGGAATCTTCACTTTCTCCTTGAAGTCATAGTCTATATAGTCTTGTATCTAAGAATTTTCCCATTTCAAAGAAGCATTCCAGCATGAATGCTGTAGAAGTTGTTGTGAAGCAGCGCAGCACCACGTGGGCTGTGTCCCAGGGGTGCGTTTGTGTACCCATGGGTACTGTGAACCCCTCCAGGAGAGCTTGCCTTATCCCCAGGCTTTCTGCCAAGAAGGTTGGTGGGGCTTTTTGTTTGGGTCTGCCCCCCCTGCCCCTTGACTGTTCCGAGACAGTCCTTTAGTTTGTAATGTCACAACAGGACCAGGTCTGCTCAACTTTTGAGGCCTGAATGATCTCAGCTGAAAAAACATCTGGGCTTTCTGGGCAGTGTATTGAAAAACCTAACAATGGATTTCCATGTATTAGAGGAGGCTGCACCACAGCATGTTGTTGGTGTTTGTTTTAACAAGTGCTTCAGTACTACAGGCTGCTTGGTGCATACTTGAAAGTACCAAGAAACAAATTCCACTCCTAGAGACCTAGAATTGATGTATAAATTGCAATAGCAATTTGGTTGGTTTAGCTCATGGCTTTGGGAGTGTTGGTCCGGGCTTCAGGCACCATCAGGGGATACAGAAAGGTGGTTTAGAATAACACTGAGTTTAGTCCTGCTCTGCTGTGCCAAGCATGTACCTGAGCATCAAATGTGTTATGAGAAACCAAGAAAAGCATTTGGAGGGCTGGTGGCTCTTCTCACTTACTGGGATTACCTGTTCTGGCCAGGGTTTTTGATGTGCTCCAGTTAGTCCAAGAAAAATGAGAGAGGCCAGTTTAACACATTATATACACAGTCTGTGCTGCAGAAGAGTTGCATATGATCTCTTGCAAAATATGCCTGTAACCTGGAGCCACAGTGGATCATCTCATACTGAGAACCACTCTGCTCCATGTGCTCGTACTTTGAAATTATGTAGAGTACAAAAGGCAGTATGCCAGAGCTCTTGGAGACAAGAAAAGTGGGTTTATTTAAATATGTCCCAACAATTATTCTGTAAGGATGTTTGGGGCTGGTTTAGTGTTGTGATGTATCTCACCTACGGTGTTAAAGTGAGCGGAAATGCTTTCTGAAACCCTAACTACTTCTCTCTACAGTTTAGATGTATTGGGGAAAGGTAGCCATATGCTACACGCTTTTAGGACTCTCAAGTTGGGAGTATGGAACTCTTACCAAGAAAAAGGTGGGCTGATATGAGACTCTGTCTGACTTGTGGTACCCCATAATGCCATCCTGAATTTGTGCCACACTTATTTTCTTCTAGCATTTTAAACTTCTATTTCTCTTTGAATCTGTATCAAAAATATAAGAAGCTTTCATTTAAGGTAATTTGAGGAGTCCTCCTTTAAAGGAAACAATAAGCTTGAAATTGTATCCATACTCAAAATGCAGATGGATGATTTGGGATCATTGAAATGGGAGAAAAAGCCCTGCAAATAACCTCAACAGCAGTATTTGAGATGCTTGAAAGATTGGAGAAGGGGCTTTTCAGTCAGATTTGACTAAAGCATGTGTGAAAATGCAAGCAGGGCAGCTATTTCAGATATTTTTCTGAGCTCAGAAAGCAAGACTTTGTTCATGCCAATAAAGAGGATTGCACCAAATATACTCAATTTCATTGCAGTTTTTCTCGCTATCTGAAATAACCTTATCTGGAAGACCATATTTTTTTTTCCACTTCCTCAGATCAAAAAGGATAACAAAATACTTCTGAAAACACACTGTGTAATTATAAAAACAGCCATAGAAGAGCTGTTCTACATGTTACTGCTTGTTTTCTGTGCATGAATGACTTATACAAAACAGAACAAACAAAAAGTTGATATGAAGAGAAAGATTATTGAAAACTGGAGTCTAATATTTCTGTTGCAAATGATAAGTTATACATATATGTGTAAATTAGTATATCAGAAGAATTTTAAGCGGTTTCTTTTAAGACTGTATGTGGATAAGGTAAATGCGGAAGAAAAATCTTGGAAGTAGAATCCTTATGCTGTCTTCCCATCCAGTTCTGTCATTACAAAACCAAAAACCTTTAATGCAATAATTTTTTGGCTTCAGAATTGTCTTTTAACTGACTAGTTTATGGATGATAATTCTATATCAGTATAGCTGATAGATTTAGGACATTTGTCCTAAAAATGTAATAGTGGTAAGTGGTTGAAAAGAGCACTAAGTACAAAAATGATTCATTTTCATGAGAGACAAAAATATCTAGAGGAATATTTAGAATGCAGAAAAATACCTTAACAATAATGGGCAGAAAAAGGTACTGTTTGGTACATGTAAGAGAAATGGCAGCAAGATGTAGGCTTTCTTAATGAAAGACTGGCTTTGTCTAACTCATTGGCTTAATGCATAATTCAAGAATCTAGTTCATGTTTGGATTAATGTGACCTTTGGGGGGGGATACCTAGAAGTTAACTCTTTTAAGCCATTGTTGATAAAAGCAGCTTTAACTGGCAAGAACAGTTCTATTACGCAAACCGAAACAAAACAAAAAAACAAACTCAAAAAACTTATTCCTGGTTAGATTATTGTAAGCAATACAAAGATCCATTACTTTCCACAGTTAGTCCATGCTAGTAGTATTGCAATCTAGAACATTTGTCAAGACCTATCGACAAAATGTATTATTAGTCTGTGAAACAAATGTGAGATGTGACTGAGGCAAAGACCATATTGGGCTTCGAAGAAAAATTAGATGTGAGGCAGGTAACATCTGCAGCTAAACCAGCTAAAAGAACGGATACGGATTTTTCTCAGCTGCATTAAGCTTGTGGTTTATCACTTAAGGACACTGTGAGCAGATGTACCAACTCCTTCCTTCCTAATTCTTGGTTCCTCCCATCAGCAAAGCCTGGCACCAGCCAAGGTACACGTCTGTACCAGTTTTCCTGATTCCATCATCACTTCATATTGGAATACTTTAGCTATGATAGGACCTAATACAAGTACCTCGACTTCCACGTGTGCTTTCTGTCTCTGTGGCCTTCAGGGGAATGCTCTGAGCTGTAGTAGGGTGTAGAAATGCCCAAATTTGATGTACAAGTGGTTGAATCAACTCTCTGATACTCTGAATTTAGCTAAGGTAAAGTTATGCTTGATTCTTTTGTAACATAAATTGAGTAATCTTCAAAAATACTTAAGGTTTCCACTTAGAAGTTCAATTTCAGTCCAGTATAGTTTTATTTCTTGAAATTAAAAATAAAGTATTTCTTTAATATTCTTATCCACTCCTTAACAAACACTTTAAAGACACATGAAGCAACCAAGTTTCTGTTAGCAAGGATGCTATGAAAAGGCATGGTTCTACCTAGCTATAGTGAGGTCCTGGTTGGCCTTTCAGTAGCCATTGCAACCTGCCTTTCTTGCTCTCAAATAAGGAGCCAAGAATTCCTCTGTCATGTCCAGATTAGGTTAATGGCACAAGCATGCTGTGCACTGGTCTAAACCCTTTGAATCGGCCTCAAGTGAATGAAAAATGATTGATACCTGTGGTGCCTGGGACTTTCCTGGATGCAGTTCAAGTTGCTGGGTTTCAACTACATATCTATAAATGGCCGTGGAACTCTTTCACTTGGCAAAAGATTTTGGATTTTCTTTTCCTCGTGTCCTGATTTTGGCTGGAATAGAGCAAATATGAAGAATTAGAGGCCTATAAGTGGGGTCAACCTTTGTTTAATAGAGGGAGATGCTGTTAGCCCCTCTCTTGTGGAGTTAATCCTTTTTGGAGGAAGCAGGGGAAAATAGTAAGGAAAAGAGGAAGATGATATGACATTTTGTGATGAATTATAGCTGTTTATTGCCTGGCTTTGCTGCTTGTTCTTGGCTTTTTATTTTGTAGCTTAAACGTACAGATCTTCTCCAAAGAGCAGATTAGTGCCAGTCTCTACCCCTTCCATATCTCTTCTGCTACAGCTCCATGTAGTGATTTGAAATAAAATGGCATACCTGGAAACTGGCAGCCCGCAAATACGCTAAAGTAGTTCTTTTTCCTCCTTTTCTGTCTTAAATTTAAATGCTTATTTTCAGATCTTGGGCATGCTTTAAATTCTTATGAATTACAGCAGAGAAATAGTATCTATAGCTTTGTTCATGCTACAAGCCTAATCTATGTATAACTTCATAGGATTATGGGTGAGATAGCAAGGAAATCCTTACAGAAACCTGAGCAGCATTGGAGGACTTGGTGTCTTTAAATTAGTTGGGGGGAGTCAGGTGCCCTAAACAGTTTTTCTATTGTACTGCTTTAAGCAAGTTATCAGCTACAGGTTAATTACTCCATGTGAAGATTTGTCTGTCTTCCAAGAGTTTTTTTTAAACGAACAGAGGTATTGCCCTATGGTTCACAAGGGGATGCTTCACTCTCCTGAGTTCTTTCACCAGCAGGCATTTTCCTTGTTTAATTACCCATGCAGTCTTTCATGTGGAAGAAAAGCATAGTGAATTTAGCAATTCCAGTAAAAACACTTGGTAAAAGCTGGTTAGTTATTGACATGGAGTTGTTGTCTTGAGCATCATGTGGTTGATGAATGGATTCAGCACTGATATGTAAGCTGGCAGAAATGGACGACCTGCTTTTGTGGAGGCTACAGAAGCTATTGTTGGGTGGTGAACACAGTGAGTACAGGCTGAGGGGAAAAGAGAACAAACTACTAGTGCTCCAGAATATCTTCCTCCCTCATTTTTCCCAAAAAGAAAAATGTGAAAGGAGACTGTATTTAGAAATCCAAGCACAGGTGTCAAAATTATCTAAAATGGCTAAATGTACAATATTTGGATTTTCTGAACATATTCCATGTTCTGTACTAAAAATGCACAGTGGCCCTACAGAAATAAATTAACTGTATTCATGTTGGTGGTGTTATTTCTTTCCTTTAAGTTTTCCCATGTACTTATTCCTTATATGTTGTTTTTCCAGAACACTTTTCTCATGTATGTGTGCACAATAAATGTTTGTTTGAATGCTTTTGTTGAAATTAATGCACTGGAACTTAAGGGACTCTTTTTCTACTGCAGGTTTTTCTCTAAGCCTCTGCTGTCAGGCTGCTGAGCACTTCAATCACCAGTTCTAACTGAGAGGATATTTTCTTTTTACAGAGCAGATAGTAGAGCAGACGCTTCATCACTCCAGTGTTCAGGTTTACTTATCTTACCAGTTTGAAGTGTGTGTTTGGGAAGCTTACTTGTCCAATATTTTTCTTGCTGTCTTTGCAGAGTAAGTGACTCTCTAGCCACTCACTCACCATTACACCTTGAAGAATCCATCATAGTTGTGGCAACCCTGGGTTTTGCCCTGTTATACTTGCAGAAAATTAAGGGTTTATAGCAGCTGAATAGAAAAATATTCTTTCATATATTTTCTCTTCTCCTTCTCTATAAAGCATTCCCCTTATTCAACTGTTGTCTGTATCTCATGTTTTTTTCAGTTAGTTTGCTCTTAAAATCGTACAGCTTCCTTGAACTCATTGGGTATTTTAAAATAATGGCAAGATTTGCATGCAAATCTGAATTTTTCTCCCTCAGAAATGATACTGTGAGAATTGTGACCTTCATATAAGCCGTGCTTGCTGCCTGTACATCTTTTCCAGAAATGCCTGTTGTTGCTCTGGCCTTGCAGTGGTGTATTGGATTTGCATGGCAAGATTCTGGTACCAGGGGGGTACAGGGGTGCTTCTGTGAGAATAAGCCAGAAGCTTCTCATATCTTTGATAGAGCCAACGCCAGCGTCTCCAAGGCAGGTCCAACGCTGGCCAAGGCTGAGCCCATCAGCGATGG
>KL289271.1:3155-20986 GCA_000699545.1 Podiceps cristatus | reverse complement strand
GTCCCACTGTCCATGTCGCCGACAGCGATGTTAACAGCTGGTCCCAACACTGACCCCTGAGGAACGCCGCTCGTCACTGGTCTCCACTTGGACACTGAGCCGATGGCCGCAGCTCTTTTGAGTGTGACCATCCAGCCAATTCCTTATCCACCAACTGGTCCGTCCGTCAAATCCATGTCTTTCCAATTTAGAAACAAGGATGTCACGTGCCACAGTGTCAAATGCTTGGCACAAGTCCATGTAGATGACGTCATCTCTTCCCTTATCCACCGGTGCTGTAACTCTGTTGTAGAAGGCCACCAAGTTTGTCAGGCACGATTTGCCCTTAGTGAAGCCATGCTGGCTGTCACTAATTGCCTTCTTATTTTCCACGTACATTCGCATAGTTTCTAGGAGGATCTGCTCTGTGATCTTGCTGGGCACAGAGGTGAAACCGGTCTGTAGTTCCCTAGGTCTTCCTTTTTTTCCTTTGTAAAAATGAGGGTTATATTTCTCCTTTTCCACTCAGTGGGAACTTCACTGGACTGCCACGACTTCAGAAATATGACGGATAGTGTCTTAGCAACTTCATCTGCCAGCTCCCTCAGGACCCACAGATGCATCTAATTAGGTCCCATGGACTTGTGCACCTTCAGGTTCCTTAGATGGTCTCGAACCTGATCTTCTACAGTGAGAGGTTCTTTATTCTCCCAGTCCTTCCCCTTGCCTTCTGCCACTTGGGCTTTGTGGCTATTTGACTTGCAGAAGATAAGATGGGAAGGAAGGGAAAGAAGAGAAAGAAAAACCTACTGCCACACATAAAGGCTGCAGCAAAGAAGGGAATAGTCTCTGAGTTTGCTGCAGACAGGACAAGAAGTATCAAACTGAATCGCATCAAGGCCAGCTCCAGAGCAGCTCCCCTCAGCAACTGACACCTTTCTTAAAAGCACCTTTGCCTTGTTCAGCTTTGCAGGAAGCAGCATGTTAATAAAGAGGAAAAGGTCAGAGACCACCACTGATAGACATGATGTGATCTAAAAATCTCAATATAGTTTATGGCTGGCAATTAATAAAATAAAAACATATGTATCATGCCTCTTCCTAAGCACATCCAGCTGCAGCCTTTTGAATTACTTTTTTCAGCTGAAGGAATCAATTCAGTGAAGTTGCAAAATTAAGTGCTTGTTATCGCTTCAATTAAGCTAAACTGAAAAACTTCACCTAATCATCTTTTATTATTTTCTTCAGGAATAAGATTCAATAAACTACACCCAACTACCCCAAAACATTTAATTCAAAATAAATGACAAAGTCCCCCAAGGAGACCAGAGCATGGATTCTCAAGTTTCCATATATCAACTGTCAAAAAATCTAGAAGTAGGAAAATAAGATCTCAAGTGGAATTTACCTCGACATCAGAGCAAGAAATTCTGAAAGGATGCAAAATTTAACCTTTTTTTTTTTCTTTTAAGTAACAAATCATAGTTTTTGTACCAGTAGTCTGATTAAGGAGGGGGGAAAAAAAAAAAAAAAAAAAAAAAAAAAAAAAGAAAGAAAGACACAGAACTGGAAATATCAGGGATATGCTGGGAAGAACAAAATATAGATCTCCCTTTCCGCCCACGATTCCATGCGGCAGTGAAACATGTGTTTCATGTAACATAGGAAAGCAAGAGCAGGTACTAGCAAAGTCTGCCTTGGGAAGGTAGCAAAATGTACTTAATAATATTGATGACAGAGTGGATAAGGATAAGGGAAAATTGCATTACTCACTGTCCAGCACTGGTTTACTAATTGACATTAGAGACATAGATTTGGTCAGTGGAGATGAAACACCGGAAGAACAGAAATTAAATCCTTGCGGCTGTGATGTTTGATGCATCTGCAGAACAGAAAATAACCACACTGAGCAAATACGTCAAGCACGATAACACCATCCCAACTACAGATGACAGTTCAGTGCTCACGTCTACTGAAAGTCTCACTTTCAGACAGTGGAAAACTGAAACAATCTTGGTATAAGATAATAGGCAAGAATTGCAAGGACCACAAAAAATGCAAGCAGCGTCACACAGGGGAAATCCAAGATTTTTGATTTGTCTTTTAAGTGGAAGACAAGTAATTATGCAACACACAAAGACACTCTGGCTGCTTGATTTTCTTGCAAGATATTACTTGGATATTATTAGGATGGATATTGTTCATTGTCTGAAGGCCACTGAAATTACTGATATGATTCCAACTCCTCAGAATAACTAGACTGTGGTTCAACGTGGTAAAAAAAAATAAATATCTAATGCTTAACAGTGTGTTCCCCAAAAATGCCATTCCTCAAAGCAAGAGCAGACTTGAGAGTCTCGACATAAAAGCTTACAGGCCAGATCTTGTAAGACCCGTTTACTGCCTTGATGTATGACAATGACTCCTCAAGGTAAACAGAATGGCTGGCTAATGATTCTTGCTTGAACCCAGAAAATACTATGGCTGAAAGTTCAAACTCAGAAATCCAGGGTATTTACAGTATTATAGACTATAAATGCTTCTTTAATAAAAATAAACAGAGACGCTCATAATATTGTGGCCTATCTGTCCTTAACAGCTGTCATAGACTTCCGCTTCAGAGAGATTGCTCTCCATTTTATTAATATGCAATTAACATTTTGCTTAATTGTTGCTTATCATAATGGGCCTTTTGATTCTGCTTATGCCTATGAAAGAAAAAAAAAAAAATCTTTATTTTCCTCCTATGATATGAAAATAAACCTGCAAACTTCAACAGATAAATCACCGCTTGTATGTATTTCAGGTCTGCAAAAGGCAGCATAAGCATGGATTGCAGAAGCCTTACAACACCTGAGATTGACAGCATCACTATATCCATGCTAAAAAGTTAATAACTTTTCCAAGCAATCAGCGGAAGAATGCTGGGAAATTTCTTGTTCTCCACCCTACGACTTCACCCATCAACCACACTGCCCCAAAGAACCAAGTTGCTAATTTAACACAGGGGAAACTCCTCTGTGTTAAAGATGGAAGACATTAATAATATTACATATACAGGGTGGAAGCCTTTACAGGGAAACTGTGACTTGGAAAAATTACTTCAAATCATTGATGTAGCATTTTCTAGAAATCTAACAATAGCTGGACAGCTTTACCTGGTGGTCATAGTCTCTGATTTCCCCTTGCTCAAGTTCTTCAGTCAGCAAGACCAGGGACCCACACTGATTGCTGGCAAGCGGACTCCGTCTGAGGTCTTTGGAGCTCAGAGAAGAAGCCTCCAAGCTTGCAGAGGGCTTCTTGTTCTCACCAGCGTCTCCAGCAAGGCCTTCTAGGCTGTAACTGAAGAGAAACCATGGCGGTTAGATCCTGGCAAACTCTCAGGGACTGGTGTCTCTCAGCACGTACCACCTTCAAGTGTAAAATGCAACGCAGCCACTAACTGAACAGTACGGGGAAACGCTGATGTTGCTCCTCAGCATGTTACTTCCCACTGACCGAGTGCAGACAGCAGTGGAAGGATTTCTATTTTCTTCATAACAAATACAGCAGCATCTTTGTGCCTCTAACGGAGCACAGTAATTAATTGAGAATGACCATTCAAAATCCTGGTCAATGGGCCTTCCCTTTCATTTTTCCCCTCTTCTTCTTGAATGGTGCATAGGAAAATCTAGAAACAACTCTCTTGAAAAATTTGATGTTTCCTCATATTTATTCACTTTGCTAGCTTTTTATTAGGTTGTTCTTGTGAATAAATCCAAATTAAGCTACCTCATATAGCACAGTGCTGCTTGTGCTGGGCCGCTGCCCCTCCCAGCAGCCAGAAAATCAGCTCCGGGCTGCAGGTAATGTCCATCTCTACAGACACATCCTCTGAATCTATTTAGCACTTGCCACTGCACAAAGCTTTGTCACAGAGAATGTCCTCCTTTCTACCAAAGCTTGTTTATTTTTTTTTTCCCCAATAAAAAAAAATTCTTTTTTTTTTTTTTTTCCCCCCAATAAAAAAAAATTTCTCCATCAGCCTATCAACCCTATTTTATCATTTGCTGGTGAAGCTAGGTTTGTCCAATGGAGCCAGACATACTAGAAGCTAAACAAAATACCAAACTTTCCCTTGCAGAATTGGTAGTTATAAAAAAGTCTGGCCAACCTCTGTAGAGACAGCTGCTGAAACACATGATAAACAGGTGACCTCCACAGAAAAATGCTAATACACTCTCTTCTCACCTACACAAAACAATCCCTCTTTCACATGTGACTATTTCCATCTGATCTTCTTGGCCCTGATATTCTGCTTCCGACCCTCCTGCTCCTCATGCCCTAGCATCGACAGACCCACTGCAATGCCAGTGTGGGTGAATGTGCAAGTTTCACAGATCCACCTCCTGGCGCACTGGCACAACTCCATGGCTAATATTTGATTTTATACACCTGAAGTCCTGCTAGCTTGAAGCAAGGCCTACCCTGAATACATATCCCAACTTGAGGCTAATTGTGACTTCTAAGTGACATACAAGCAAGTGAAAGGGAGAACACACTGTCGATTATACAGATTATTTAAACAACCAGGGGAGCTTTAAATTCAGGTAGACTTGCATAGCAGTGATTAATGTTCTGTATTCCTTTAGAAGCATTAAGTGGCTAATAAATATGCATCTTCAAAGCAAAAATTGCAACAAACCTTAAATAAGATTTAGTTAATTTTTAAAGATTTTTTTCATGTTAGTTAATGAGAAAGAAGACTGGTCGAGGCATTTACAATTTAATCCGCTTTAAGAAGATTTTGATTCAACATGTATCAATAGCAGGCATTATAAAGTTTATTCTAAAACACCTGCAAAGAAATATCAGTCCTAATACTACTGATTATTTAGGGCAGAGGAATATTATTTTTCTTGCATCCCAAGGTGATAACGATGGTGTTACATAGTGCAGAAAAAAATAACATAGTCTGTCGTGACACAAAAAACTCAAAACTGCAAATGTTAGATAGCCCATAAAATAGTCATCAGTTGGTAATACTGATCTGTAATTCTTGGTTGGAATATATAGCCCGAATGTAATTAAATCTGTAATGGGAAGAACATACTGACTTCTTTCTCAATATCTAGTCTTCAGAAAAATAGTTTAATAGCTCTACCCACACCAGTAAGAACTGCCAGAAGAAATCAGAAGCTGAAGATCTGGCAGAGTGGCTTAGAGGCAACATCGGGTAAAGATCTGATCTGCAAGCATCAATCCCAACTCTGGGACCTTCTACAGAAGATGCAAGCTTTAAATGCCTAGGAAATTTTCATCTGTGGCTATCAGATGGGTTTTTCACAGAAAGTTTTACATGATTAGCCTCTTTAAAGGAGAAACTAGATCTTTCAATTTACAAATTGCAACTCTGTATGAACTTAAATCCTTAATGAGATCTGTCCAGAACAAAGCAGCGTTGAATCACATTAACTCTCATTTTGATTCTTGAGCTGTCACAATTTTCATTATGATCACTGCTGCAGAAAAAACACGTCTTAAATCATCACAGAATAGAGCAGCTCAAGCCCACGGCGCAGCTTTTTTAATGCTCGAGGCCAACGAAAAGCAGCCACCACCTTCACTGGTACCCCAGTTTGGAAGACCCGTTCCCAAGACGAAGTGCTGAAGAAGCAGACGAAGCAAACACCCACGTGCACACTTCAGCCAGAGCAGCAGCGGAAAAGACGACGCACAAAAAGCTGACGACACAGTGTTTGCAGTGCTCCTTTGCTGCTGCTGCGCGTTCATTTATACCGTACCTTCTACAAGTAAAGTCAGGACCCATGGTAATGAACTGTACGCCAGAGGGACACCAGCTCAAACTAGGAACATCAAAAGAGGCAAAGAAAGGAAAAGGGCTGTGATTATTGGATTGTTACGGAACAGGGGAATGTTAAAAGACTCACTCCTGTGTATCTTTAAAACAAACAAACTCAGAAATAACGCAGGAGCTAATATATATTTCTGGCTGCCAGAACGCACCAGTGTGCCCCAAGTGACCGAGGTTACCACTGAAGGGGTAGCAGGACAGCCCATGCTTCCCCCAAACTGATCCCATCTCCGAATATACAATGTACTGGAGAAACTGCTCCATGCGGGGAGAAGTTCTAGGGGAAAACGAGGCTGGAACACACCAAAGCCAATTTTGCATAAGTAATCACACACAGCCCTTGTGTTAGTAGTTATTAGTATTTTTCTGGTACCTCTCATCTCCAAATCAGAAAAACAACCCCTTACAGAATTTAATCATTTAAGTCTCCTCCATACAAGTATTAATAACCTCAAGCTTCACTTGGGAAAAATAAAGAGAGAGTTACATTCTTAAATGCTGCACAGAAAATCAGTGAAAGAGGCTGGAAGAAAAAAACAGGCTCATTTTACTCTTAACTTGGGATTAAATCAAGAGTCCTTCAAATAGTACTATACTGGAAAACCTTTCAGCTCCCATATCCCAAAAGAGTCCCAGTTGCATCATGAAAACATGCAAAGAAATGCAAATACAGAATGCAAATACTTTGGTTGTCCTTTTAGATACTGCTTTTGTTATTTTTTCTGTCAGCGCATGGCCCAATTGCAGGTTTTGCAGACATGGAGAAATCAATCTTCTTGTCAACTATGGCATGTAAAGAACCCCTAAATCCTGGAAAAGCTGTCCAGGAAACATATGTTGCCTGAAGGGAATTTTGCATCAGCACAGATCTGCAGAGCAGCACTGAGCAAGTCCTGTTCCCAGCCTGTGATCCAGACAAGGAGAGGACATGGCCAGAGCACCCTCTGCTCCAGGCCAGGAGCCTACGAAAAGGGCAGAACAAGTCTAAGCACCCCTGGGCCAGGATTTGTGAGTGCCAGAAACCTCAGAGGGCACTGCGGAAGGTTTACAGCCACTGACTGCATCATCCCATGCCAGGTCCTTGTAAGGTTTCCACACACAGTACAACACTGGAAATACTCAGGAAGGGTTTGACAGTTGATGTTCAACGGTGGAGTCCATATAACTGCTACCTGGTTTATCAGGGATGTTAATTGGGTGAGGATGCACCTGAGGCACCTGTGCTTCGCTCCCGAAAGCTCCAGGTGTTCTCCACCAGTAGCTCTCAGCACAGTACCATAATCACTCCCCATGAAGATGTACCTTCCCATAACATGCCAATATTTCCAAGTACTTCATCATCATCATCCAACTAAACCATGCTGCCAGACGTAAGTATTAGTGAGGGACAGAGGGACTAAATGCTTACTTGAGATCATAGAACCACCAAGTCCTGGCCACAGTAAACCCATCTCCATCCTACATCTCAGTCTACACTCTGAGGCTTGGGTTCAGCCCCCCAGCAGGTCAGTAAAATCTGCCTGGTGGAAACTAGATGGAGTCTGAGAAAGTATCCCAAGGAAGGTATCATACATGCTTCCTCTCTTCTTGCTTCCTCCAGCCATTTGCTTGTGGCCCCAAGACTACTGGGCTTGGTGGACCCTTGGAGCTATGCTGATGTTGACTTCCTTGCACAAGTCACTAATTCTTGTGTGGTCACTTCTGAATTGAAGGAGAGAGGCTTTTCCTCATTAAAGAAATGATGCTACATTTACACCAGATAGTGCCCTTTAAAAACTGCTTCTGTTCCTGACAATTGACATGTTATAGTGCAAATCCTGAATGCTGAAACTGCAGGGAAGGGAGGCAGAAAAGAGGAGGGAGGGAAGGAGAGGAGCCATGCATATATGTAGGAGGAAGCCTGGAAGTGGTGGAAGGTCTCCGAGAAGGATAAAGACCTCTTGGCAAGGGCTGTGGAAAGCAGAGTCTTGCAGAATTACAATCCTGCTGGGGAGCCACCCACCATCTGTTGGCGACACCACAAAAACTGAACCAGATCAATGCAGAGCACGCAAAACCCCTTTACAGAGGATGACTTGGGGAGGGGGCAAGAATGAATATATACATCAGCCTTGTGGGAGAGCATAAACCGTCGGAATTATTTTCAGGCTGGTGCTCTGCAACTGGGGTTAGAGAGGATGATATCAAAACAGTTGGTAGGCCAGAAAAGAATGGGAGGGAATGCTTATGAAAGAATTACCACACATTTCAGATATGACTAGGTATTTCAGGTTGCCTGTTTGAGATTTTCTTCATTCTACTTGTAAGCTCAGTGTTTCAGGATACTATGACTCAACGCTAACACAGCTTCTACAGAGGAACCTTAACAGACAACAGGTAAAAAAGATGTTCATTTGCATCAGCTGAGGGGATGAGCATTGCACTTCTTCCTCCAGAGCACCGAGTGATGCAAATAAAGTGGCTTCATAGAAGTAAAAAACCCATGTTCTTTCTTGTGCTTTTTTTTTTTTTTTTTAAACAGCCCTCTCCTGAACTGTACAGCACTGCTCATATGTCTTCATTTATGCTGATGCACGGTAAGACATGGCAACTTTTTTTGGTAATAACATCGTGTAACATTTTTTCCATATGTGAAAATATGGTAGTTTGTTTACTACCATACTACCTCTCCTGTGGAGGATTCTGCTTCCCTTGAAATGGATGGGGTTACGTCCATTTCAAGGGAAGCAGAATCCTCCACAGGAGAGATCGCAGGCTGTGGGAGATGAGAAGAGGTTGAACCACTAAGAGGAAAGGTAAAAATTTATTTTTTTTTTTTTTTAAAGCCTAAAAATGTGTAAGTGTGGACAGCCCACATGTCTGCTGCATTAAAAATTAAGTGTCCTATTTTATATGTTAATAAACAATGCAAAGGTTACATGAGTGAAAATGCATATTTGCATGGAGGATGAGAACTGAAAGTTTGCTATACAGAAGAAAAAAACACATCGTATTTTCTATGCTTTAGGAAGATGGTTATTAAAAAAACAGCAAAAGAGCAAAATTAAAGCCATTTAATTCAACCAGCTGCGGATCTGCAGAGTATTCTCCAACCCTGAGGTCGCGTCTGATGCATCCCATCCCCAGGTCCCCCTCCTGCAAACTTTGGCAGGAGTCTCTGATCTGCTTTAAATCCAAATTACACACATGCTCACAGGTAAACAGTAATTTTACTATAACTCCAAATCTTACGCACGGCAAAGGCCAACAAAATAATATCTGAGGTTTCTCCAAGTTACTAACATATCACCCTGGAGAAAATGGCTTGAGCACGTGCTCTGGGGGTGAGCAAAACTGCCCTGGGTCAGACTGGAGAGGGAAAGCAGCCAAGCGGGATGCACAGCTCTAACACCAACGCTTCGAGAGGCACTAACGGTTTACTAACATGACAGTATGGGGTTAGTACACATTTAAACGCAAAATGGTTAGTCACGTTAGCTGGCTTTGTACCTTCTCCTATGAATGGGAGGCTTCTTTATACCATCCCCCAGAACTCGCATTGAACTGAAAATGAATCATGGAGAGTGGTCAGCAGCTTGGATGGAAAACAAATGACAGTTGAAGGAATAATAACCCCAACACACGAACAACAGAGGGAATGGACGTACAGGGAAAACACAAAATTAAATATTAAAGGAACTCATGAGTCTCTCTTTTCCTCCTCTCTCTTTTACAAAAAAATGCGGGTTTTGGTTGGTTTTTTGTTTTGGTTGTTTTTTTGTTTTGCTTTGGTTTTCTGTTTGTTTTTTTGGGGGGTTTTTTGTACATAAAGGTTTCACAGGTATTGACCATGTTGCAATTCAGCTGCTGGCCAAAGCCAGGTCAATTTAAAGTTTAGATAAGGACAAACTATTTGACAGAAGCTTTTCGCAACTGTGATTAACACCAGCTTCAGTTTTCCAGTGCTTAATCCATCAGTGAAAAATGTTGGCGTTTCTTTCCTCGGACCTGAACGTTAAAAACACTGCATCATTGTTGAAAGACAGGCATTTCAAATCCGCTATGAATGTCAGGAATTAACTGAAGGATGAACATGCTTTTGTGTCAGCCTTGTTAGTTTTCTTTGTATATTAAATAGAGACATGTAGACATGAGGATTAACTGTGAAGTGCATTTGAGGAGAGAGGGGAAACGGAGGGAAACTGAGCATATTTTCGCATTTTATTTAAGACAATTTTTTTCTGTGAACATTTATGCTCGTCCCTCATACAAACAGAAAACATGTAACACTGGAAAAGACCAAATCTTACAAAAGACGAATTTTTTTTCCTGTAGGCTCTTTGGGTCCAGCAGCTCCATTTTAGCTTGATTTAGCTACCTTTGCCATCAGGGGCAAGGCTATTTAGGTGTGGATGGGGGCTGGAGCAGGCTGCAAGCCCCTTGCTGGGACAGGAGGCAGCTCTTACGGCTCGGCTGAGCGTGCAGCCTGCCACCCCCTTCCTCCTCCCAGCTGTGCAGCCCAGTTCTAATCCTTGGGTTGTTTTTGGTGGCAATTACGCTTTATTTGGTTCATTTTCTGCTCAATTAGTGAGTGCAACCTGCTCCCCTAGGGAGCAAAGAAGTGCCATGGGTGCCGAGAGGGGGAGACGGAGGATGGACGAGGGGTGGCAGGCGGTGGGAGCAGCACGGGTCCTGCCCGTCAGCAGGACAAACCTTAGCTAAGGCTTGTGCTCTGTGTTACTTCACTTCAAAGGTTTGCAAAAGTCAAGTTACGATAAAGGCTTTTCCCCTTCAAATGGAAAACTAGGTACTGCACGTGAAATAAATTAATAAGCAAACATGCCGAATTTAACTGATTTGTATGAAAGTCACTTGCTTGGGCTTCACTTCCTCAGTATTTGTTGTTGCTCAGTAAGCAACCAGAATCTCAACATCACAACAGCCATGTATGAAAAGAAAAAAAAAACCTCAAAATAATCCAAATTCCATTGTAACAGAAATGTAAAAACAAACAGGAACCAAATCAGCAGCAAAGACCCACTCAGCTTTTCTTTTTTAATTAACCTATGTGATTGCTACCCTTACGTAGTGGCAGCTGTATCTAAGAACATATGAGAATAATTACTGCTTCTTTAACTCAAATTTTCTTACATTTACCATGAATGTATTTTCCCATATCGGAAAGAGCCTCCAAAGACTGATGCAGGAGAATTTAACTCCATCTGTTAAGTGTTAGCAGTAATTGCCAGCTATGCAGTTTATTACTCTCAGAAATCCTTACATAACAGGTCCTACACTTAAAAATAAATCTCTCCAAATGAGTTTATGAGCTTATGGACTCATTCCATCATAAACCTGCATGTATACCTTATGCTGACTCTTTGGTAGCTTTAAAAAGATAGGTATTACTTAATTTATTTAAATATTACTTGGGGACCAGGTAAACAACAACAACAATAAATCTTTCACTGTATGTTAATAGAGGGTCCTGAATGATTTTCAACATTGGCTTTAAAATCTGAAGGGTCTATGATATGTCTTTAGTGACACCCACAGCTCCTAACGTGTGAAGGATGCACACGTTTCTGATGGGAGGCTGCTGCCTCTCACTGGATTATCCAAACGGGTCAGTAACAATTTACCAGGAACTCGATGAGAGTGGCCAGTTTTAATTTAATGGCATCACCAAATGCAACAGTTCCATTTATCTTAAAAGCAGACCGGTAGCCACGAAGATGGCAGCAGGTGGCCTAAAGAGTGGCTCTGTGCTGCACAGCTGGGCCTGCAGCCCCTGTAAGCCGCAAGTCTACAGCGCAGGGACGGGAGGATATGGCACCCTGACCCTGCTAGAACAACTGGCCACCCTGCTCTGGAAGCATTAAATGCATTAAAACCACTGGCCAAACCTGCACTGCTTTCAGAACACACGAGGTTTGACCCTAAGCATCCAGCAGCCCAGATGCTGAGCAGTGCAGAGCACGGCAGGGAATTTACACCAACTACTTTACTGGAGTTTATTGCATCTTCCTTTACTTCATCTTTTTCCCCACTAAGATGGGGGCTGAGCACCTTTGCTTCCCACAGTCACTCTGCACCAGCATTTACACACTCACGTGGCTGTTACACCTCTCCCTCTTCTATCTTCTGAAAGAACAACAGGGAAAACTTCCTTTTTGAATCTTCCTGGGCCCCACAGGGGGCATCGGCAGTGAGTTGGATCTGACTTACAGTCCATGAGAGACTGAGGTGGAACCAATTCCATGAAACAGGGACTACCCATCTCACCACTACAGCAAATGAGGAGCCTCCACGCCTTTTTTTAAAATGCTGGTGCCTGTGCTCTCTCTCAGTACAATCAGAGCAAAGATGGTCATGTTTATTTTGTGAGAGATTTAACACTCCAACAATTCCTTTAACAAAGCCCTTCGTATAGAAAGGTGTGGTGACTGTTCGAATGAAAGACCTGTCCCAAGGTATTTCCATTCACTCTGGAAAGCTCAAGTGTACTGTAGGTATTAAGTACTTTAATCCTGAAAGTTGATTTAAAAAACAAACATACATTCATTAGGAGATTGTCTTGACCCCGTTGAGTGAAAAAGAAATAATCAGAAGTGACATCCTCAGTTCTCTGTTTTATCATGCTGAGCCCAAACCTTAGATAAATACGCATGAGTGGGTGCAAAGTAAATCAAAGCAGCTCTTCACTTACCTCCTCTGATTTATTTCTGCTTCGTTGGTGGCATTCTTCCCTGGCCCCCAACTGTGTCGACGGAAAGGTGAAAGCGGCCGCATGGAGTTTCGTAAGACGGAGGAATGAGTGGGCACATCCGTGATACTGTCCAGCTCCTCTTCCTTCTCCCCTCCCTCTGTGGCCACCATGTTGGTGCAGCTGCCATCCAGGCTGTGCCTGTCCTTGGGCTGGACGAAGTTCACCGTCTGCGGGAAGGGAAGGGACGTGTCGCTGCCCAGGGACGAGTTCCTCTCCAGGGACATGGTGTCATCTGCAGAGGAACTGGAGCTGGTGATGTCGCATGCAGACTGCTCCTCTTCAGGCTGCTGTGGATAAAAGAAAAGAAATAAATATATTAAAGTAGGCTGCTTGGGTTGGAAGGGACCTTTAAAGATCACCTAGTCCACCCTCTTGTCACTGGCAGGGTCACTGTTCACTAGATCAGGTGGCTCAAAGCCCCATCCAACCTGGCCTTGAACACTTCCAACAAAGTAAATATATTTAACATTTTAAATAAACACAAATATTTTATATTTCACACAAGCTGAGAGATTTCCTAGTTGATAGCATGAGGCAAACTACCCATCACCAAAGTAAGACTTTTTGCTCTGGTTTCAAAAGGGGTTGAAATGATCTACGTAACAATCTCTTCCACCCCACAAGCCCCCAGTTGCCATAACCCTGGGGTCCCAGCTCGAGCCCTCTGCCTGCCTTCTCTCCAATTCCACATTTCACCCTGCACAGCAAATCCCACTCCTCTCACCATTTCTGGCTGAACCTACTATCGGTCAAGGTGCCATAAACTGGCCCAAGGCTGACCAGGTGTTCATGACGGAGAGCAATTAATGGGGAACTGGGTCATCCTGACTCCCGATGACAAACTCCAGCCTCTCCTGCGGGACCTGGGTGGGCTTGCAGCTCTCAGCCACGAGAGCTCGAGGGTAACATACTGTTCCACCGCATCATGCGGCACAAAAGGGACAATTATTCAGCCGTACAAAACACACAGAAAAAAAAAAAAAAAGCAGCTTAAATCCCTGTCCCCCACTACTTTCCATTAAGCAGAAAGTTAATGCCAGGGTTTGCAGCATTTTTCAAATCCAACTGTAATTGAAAAATATCATTCCACAGGATCAGCTGCCCTGTATTACAGGTCTCGAGTCATACTGCAATTTTTGGGTTTAGTTTGCTTCAATAGCAATAAGTGGAAGCCAAACTGTTTCTCTTTGGCCAAAGGCCACATGCTGACCATACAGCCCGAGAAGAGCCCCTGTGTATCCTGTGTTCCCCCTGGCTAGCACAAAAAACCCACACAAGCATCTCTCTGACATCACCTTCAGTCTGAAAGGGTGTTTGCTCCGAGGGACTGACGTGGGAAGTTTCAATTTATCCTCCTGCAGAGCCCTGCACTGCATCATTTAAAATAATAATAGGCAGAATGATCTGTCAGATCATATATAATAGACTATTCAGCAAAGCCACAGCAGTTAATTGTCTTCAAATAGCAGGCTCGGTGGGTCTCAGCAGAAGCTGAGCGTTCAAGGGGCTGCCGGCTGTCAGCTCTCATTTGGCAGAAGCCAAAAATCCCATTCTCAGAAGGGTGAGACGGACATCAACCCCCCGCGGGACAGGGTGAGGGGGAGCGGTGCTGCCCCACGGCGCTCCTCCCCTCGCATCCCGCTGCCGGCCTGCTGTCGGGCCTAGGGGCGTTGAACGGGCCCGACACTCTGCTTTTCCGTGCTTTTTTTGATGGGCACATGTTATAAGCTAAAAAGTTCTTGTTCAACTGCATAAAAAGAAACTGAAGCGTTCAAGAAGTATTCTAATCAAACATGTCACAATTTAGAGGGAAGCTCTATTTCAAGTTTGGCTATTTTTGATTCGTATTTCAGTTTAACATGTACATAATAGTGTTCCTAAGGTGGTTGAAATAAATGCTGTAACTCTAATTCCTCTCTCCCATTCATCAAAAGAAAGAGGAAAAAAATCAACAACATCCACAACACAGTACCAAAGTACAATATATCTTTTAAACACAAAACATTACAAAACACACTAAAAATATGTCTCCAAAAGCATTCATTTCACAGTAAGGAATGTCAAATATTAATGATGGGTTTGTGTAAATACTTTAACAGTAAACTTATATTGTAAATGTAAAGTATGAGATTTGACACATATTTAAATAGGAAGCGTAGGTTAAAACAAGAGAACCGAAATGGATGCCTGCAAAGTTTTTGATGACATTTGGTATTATTCTAGATAATCCGATATTTGTGTGAGTCATGATAAGCGCTTACTGAATTGCTTAAATCCAGACAAATTAAGTAGTCATTATGTGGATAACAGTCCTTCAGTAGAGGAAACAGTCTGCTTCGCTTTTCCGAGACACAGGAAAATACTGTTAGACATGCGGGCAGCACCGGGGGAGAGGACTACCCGCCAGCTGTCCCGTGGAAGGATGGGACAGTTTGGAAACATTAAATCTGGATGCAAATCTAGCAGCAACAGTGCAGAACATCGAATTATATAAGGAGGAATGAGAGTAAAAAGAGGAATTTTTATTTCCCAGATAAGAATACTGCTCCAGTTTAAAATGCAGAGCAAAAACTGCTTCCCTAGCAGGGAAAATTTAGGGTTTCTATTGTAGCGTGCAGTTCAAAGAGGTATTTGAAGTGTGAAATAACATTTGGTCCATTTCAACTTTTACCTTGAGCACCAGACTGATGACAGGACACAATAAAGAATTCCCCTCAACTTGTGGCCCATGTTTATTCCTCTAAAAATATTCTGTCTTCATTTAAATGACTTTTTTTTTTTTTTTTTTTTTTTTTTTGGAAACAAAGCAAAATAGTTAGCATGAAAGACCAGGACTCTGTCTGCAAAATGCCAAGTGTGGCTGACACATCTGTAGCCACCTCTGCAAAAAATCAGCTATCTGGCCAAGTGCCAGTAATTATGCATTGCTCTTTAATCCTATTTGAGTAAGAAAATACCCTGTCTGCTGAATAGAAGTGGTTCTCTAATGTGTTCTTTTCCTACAGGAAAAATGCAACATTAAAGAAATATTTATTTTCTTCAAGTTAGGCTTGCTGCATTACACCTCAATGATTAATTCAACTCTTAATTGCGACCATAAAATTCATGGCTGAAAAGAGCCTTTACAGACATGATAATGGGCACTTTCTTTGCTCTCAGAAACCGTACTTGGTGAGAAGCTAGGAAGAAAAAAATGAGGTAAGTCATAAAAAGTGAGGTTTCTGAAAAAACTTACGTATTTCTTCATGAATAGGGATAAGAGGAATCACTAGGATGGTGGGGGGTATAAGATAACTTCTTCAATTAAATCCCTCCATCTATAGGAGGTCTTGATAAATGGAATTAAAATGTCCTATCAATCATTTTCCTGATGACAACACACAAACTTACTCTGCCCCCTGATATTCAATGTGACAAAGACGTTAAACATGTTACAGTATTTGGGAGAGGGAGTGAATGAATCTGGCACCCTGAAGTTTTTTTGACGTATCATTACACTACAGGAGTCAACACCTTTGGTTGGCTTGCTATGTAATCTAACAGAGTCATTATTGGCCTCTATTAATTGTCATGATTTGGAGTGTTGCAGTCTTCCCCCAGTGAAAGCCTCTCTCAAAACTTTTATTCCTTAGGGTTGTTTGGGGTTTTTTTGCTTACTTATTAGGGTTGTTTTGTTTTTTGCTTTTCAGAGAAACGTTATTTCAGTTAGTTATTTATTTATTAAAAAGGCAAAATATTTATGTATTTCTGTATTTCCTTGATCAAACCAAAACACAGGGAGAAATCAAACAACATTCAAGGGGTTAAGTTGCAACCCCTTCCTTTGACAATGATCTGTGGGTTCCTGGCTTCCCAAGGGCCCTTTGTATGAATCATTTCCCGAGAGGCACATTAAAAAACTTCCCAGTAACGATGAATTTCAGTGGCAGGTTAAAAGTTAAGATGAGCAAAGCGTACGGGCTACGCCCCAGGACGTTGCCAGATGATTGTGAGAAATGACCTTATGCAGCATTAATCATTCAAGAAGGAAGGTGTTGCAAAGCCTGCCCAGATGGCTGGCTGAGACGGAGAAGGAAAAGAATGATGACGAGGACATGGGAATAAAGCGTTGACGCAAAAAATTAAACCATTTTGCTGAAGCCTTAGACCTCACGTTGGAAGCGATGGATTTCAGTGACAGCCTCTGAAGTCTGAAAATACAAGTCAGGTTTTAGCTCTCTGAACCCGGCAGCTCCTGTTATGAGCTCAGCACGTGTCCTTCAGAGAAAAAAAAGAAAAAAAAAAAAAGACACAAGCACAGGGGAAGGCAAGGAAACGGTAAGGAGAGTATGCACCAAACGCCAGGGACAGTGTAAACTACCCGTAGATTTTGTGACCTCATAGACCCCAAATTCTTCATGGTCCTGGGATAGAACCAGGGCTTAAGATCTATGAATTTTAAGTGATGTCAATGGAAGCAGCCCAAAGACTCTGGATAGATGATGGCTTGTTCTTCCTGAATTTCTTTTAATGTATTAAGCAGTTAACAGAGAAGGAGTGATTTATACAATGAAAAAGAACTCTAATATTCAACTTTTGCTCCATACAAAAGGGAAATAAGGACTAGTAATAACAATAATCATCATGACACTGAAATGTTTGAGATCCTCTATATTCATAAACATGTTCACCCTCTTCCCAATTTGATATGGAAGTTGTACTATTTAATAGGCTTGTAAGTAACTATCTACAATCAAGACATGCCTTATTTTTCAGAAGAAAGATTAAATCCAGCATTTACTTTAGTGGTTACTAAAAATATTTATAATTTGCATTTTTACCAGATGGGCTCAGTAGTCAACCCCCCCCCCAATCCTAAACAAAAACCCAACAACAACAAAAAAATGCCACCATCCCAAAAACCCTCCCAACCACCTGACCGAATTAAGGAATAAGGGCACAACACTAAACTAGTGTCTCTGGTCTTTCTAGAAATAACTTTAACTGTGAAAAGGTACTCAAATAAATTCTGAGAAAGACGACAAGGAATCAAGTTAGTCAGCAATGCAGAGACAAAAAAAGCAACTGAGGTTGAGGTTAGCTTTGAATAATTTCCTAAACTCAACTTGAGAACCTTTTGAACCCATTCGTAGACAAAGTCTGCAATCTACCACTTAAGAAGAACAATGCAAAGGCTGCCGAATTAAGAAATTCCCTTTCTACAAAGAAAATAATTTCCTCCTCCTGCCCGCTCTCTACTGGCAACTGAAG
>KL289270.1:23660-34229 GCA_000699545.1 Podiceps cristatus | reverse complement strand
TTCCCACTCTGCCCCCAACTCTTCCTTTCTACGTGTCACAGCTGATGCTGAACACATGCAAAATCAAGAATTCCTAGAGAATTTGTGCTAGCAATAGCAAAATGAGGCTCAGAGAAAGCAGGGATGTTAGCCTACAACAGCTCCAGATCATTTTCAGGCCCAGCAGTGGGGAGAAAGAGCACTTTTTTAACCACTGGGTAAGGAAATCTGTCTTGGAATCACTGGGATCAATAAATATAACAAAGTATTATATCTGCAGAGCAACTTTGTTTTGGCTTTTGTGAAGACTTTTGAATGTTCATCTAACTTTATTTTGGTAATCAAACACTGAAGGTGCAAGCACAGTTTTTCACCAGGCATGTCAAGCTTCCCTTATGTGGTTAGGAAGCATTTCTTATGAACACTTTTTAATCAGAATAAGTTCAATAATTAATTTAGTGAAAGCTACCTAGGCTATTTCAAAGTCCTAGAGGGACTATGAGATCATTAATTCTCTGTAACTTCCACACATTTACTCTGGAAAGAAAACAATGGTCTTTACAACAAACTTCAAAGGGAAAAGAAATTCTTCACTTTTCCTGTCCATTGTGAAGAAAGTAGAAACATATGGCTTAAGCCATAATCTTTTCTTGCTACAATTTCATATTAAAACCACATTCTGTTAGCTAATGTAGGAGTTGTGAAATGCTGGAATAAATTGTATGGGAAAGTTGTGGAGGTTCAGTTACTCAAGTTCTGTGAGAACAAAGTAGACTGCCATTTGCCAGGAACTGCATTTGGATAGTTTGTGATACCTTGCTGTTCGAAAATGGACTAAATGGTATTTCAGCCAGCCCCATTTTCTGATGTGTTAGTCAATTTTACGATACTGTACAATGCACAAAAATGTACAAGCAAGGAGATAAATCTTTATGGACAAGATACAAGGAGCCAAAAAATAATTTTTTATCCCTTGGTGCATTTCATTAGCATAGCAATACACCCTATTTGCAATTGCAGTCTCAATGGAAGAGCTAATGCATGTTCTGTTGCTGATTTTGGATAAGCCTTTACCCCTCACAAGAGATAAGTCTAAATTTTTTTTTTTTTTTTTTTTTTTTTTGAGGAGAACATTACACTAGTTTTGCTTTAATCTAGTATGGGAAACTGCATATATTTAGAGCTTTTGGATGACCAAATTCTATTTAAAGCTTTCGAACCACCAAATGTTTGTTTCTGACTGTATGATTTTGTATCCTTGGTACTTAACTGTCAATATTTTTAGTTTTTTTCATACAATTGCATGTGTATGATGAGATCTGATGGGAGTTCCTGTTCCCATAAAAGGGAGACAACTTGGAAGCTTATTGGTTCTTGGAAGACAGAAGTAACCCAGATTTTTAAGTACTGCACTGTACTGTATTTATGCTTCTTAATGTTTCCTTGGTTTTCATCCAGCTCTGTTGAAACAGTTCATTCATGTGGGTTTTAGGACATTGTTTTTACTTTGGTTAAAATTTATTAATCTTCCCTCAAACAGTGATAACATTATTTGTGAGAGAATTTATAAGCTATTCTGGAGGAGACATAGACTTATAGGCTGCAAACTATAGTTGAGCTATATCATATCTGAGTTTTCTAAGAGTGCTAATGGCCAGATTCTGGTATCAATGGCAACATCATAAATGTGAAGAAATGCTACTGGCCTTATGTTAATTATGAGTGTGAAGTTGTTTTAGGATGGAGCTGAATGGAGCCTAGATTGGACATGCAGTTGTCATTGAGTGAGGAACACACAGACCATTTTCTCCCTCATCATTAGATGTTGAAACTTAATGAGTTTCAGATGCCAATTGATTGATTTAATTTCCAAATCTTCCATGTGCTGCAGGTGCTTTTCAATGAGTTATTCATTAGATACTTCTATCAATTACACAGAAAAAGAGAGAGAAATTTGTGTCCTGTGAAGACACATAGGAGTAGTTACTGAGTGACTATTTAACATACTGGTAAATTTTTAATATATTTTTGAACACACTGTAATAAAGCTGATGTCTGCCTTCTGTGGTTTTTTTTTTTTTTTTTCTCCTACTGATTTTTGTAGGTTTAGGATTGCGTCTCACCCTGATTAATGGGATTAGCAAAAGGAAACTAACTTCTAGATGTAGTAATGTTGCCACTCCCAAAATTATTTTTCTATTTATATAAACTTTGCTAAATTTTGTTAACATGAATTAAAAAAAAAAAAAAAAAAAATTAAAAAATCTTAGAATTACATATAATGCTCAATCTGGACTATAAGTAATTTATGGTTTTTTCTATTTTTTAAATACTATTCTTTATCGATAAGAAATAGCTGAGCCTATTCCTGGCCCTGCTCAGATTCTTGTTATAGTGAATCTGAGCTAAGGCACTTAATTTGCAGTGTTCATAGATGTCAAGGCCTTGAACAGAAGTTGTTAGTAATTGCCTTAGAAAAACATCCACGAAAGTTCCATAGATCTTTAAAAAAAGCCTGCCCCACCCCCTCCAAAACAGCTTTCATGAATTGTTATTGCTACAAGGCTCTCTCTACTCTACAAGCATGTCACCACTTGAAATACTGCTAGTTATTTCTGATAGAAACCCTGAGACTGTCAGAGAGAAAATAGGATGACCTGGAGTTGTTCCTCTCTAAGTATATGGTTTTGAAAGGAAACCTTGGTATGGATTTGGTCCTTAATAAAGGTTTCAGTGTCCAGGGAAATGCTTCACACAATATAATCCTCTTAACAAATGTCTGTGTGTATTCTGCAAGTTCCCCTCATTAGTCATTAACATGCAAGACTCTGTCATCTTTTCCATACAGCGTTATAAATAAAAGTAATTTTAAGTAAGAATATTCTGCCTATGTAAGTATTTTACAGCTTCAGATGGTAAGATTTTGGTACCTTCTAAATGTGTTTTTTATATTATATCAAATAGTTTCCCTAATTATTTATTTAAAAACAAAAAAAAAAAACAAAAAAAAACAAAAAAAAAAAAAAAAAGATAGCTGAGAAGGGAGTCATTTTGCGCTGTTTGTACTGGTTTTAGGATGCTCAGAGACTCTTGCTTGTTCCACTTAATTCTTTGTAATTTCTCCAGAAGTACACAAGACCTCAAAGAATGAAACCTACATTTTTAAAGAAACGTGCACTTTTCTAATGTTAATGGGTAGTTTTCATTATGAATCACTAAGAAATTGCAGAGAACTTGTATTGAATTACTGAGCTCTGACAGCCAATGTAAGTAAATTACACAATGGTAAGCTTAGTATGCTGCTTGCAGGCAGCATCTATGTATATTTTGCTGTGACAGGGTGCAAAAGGTGCTGTGCTGGAACAACATGGCAGTGTTTCTGCCACTCAGCTGTTCGTTTGAACTCCTACAGCTGTTTTGTTACTAAAGAATGAATGAAGTAACAAGGAGCCCTCCTAGCAGAAGAGCAGAGAGACTCAAATATGTTTAACAGTACAGAAAAAAAGAGTTAATCAGATACTTTCTTGGTTGTTGGCAAGTTCATATTGACAAAATCACAATCGAGCATCAGGCAAACAATCAGTGCATTCCCATGTTCACAATGGAAGAAATTACCAAGCAATAACAGCATTATCAGCAATGCTGTTAGAAAGCTTGGTCACCATTATATACAGCCAGATTATAATAGCTTGACTATCATAAAAGAGACCATAGGAGAGAAAGGCAGCAGGTGCCTGTGCCCCGTGTTTGGAGAACTGAGCACAAGTGTCTTATTCTCCCTGAAGCGAATATAGAGCTCACGGGGACCAGGATCATGAACTTGCATCTGCCCAACAGTTTTGAGCAGCATTCACTCTCTCCAATTGATTTTGATGCTAGATGGCCACTTCAAATATTCCAGCACCTCAAGAGGAGCTCAGTTGAAGAGGAGTCTCTGCAAAGCCACAAATCCACCAGTTGCCAGTGATTACTTTTAGGCTGAATTGGCAGCAAATTTATGTGCTCCTGGTGGTAGTAGAGCGTAGGAACAATCTTCCTCTTTGCTTTTCTACCTGGTTGCAAAAGAAAATAAGAGACTGTACTTTTTTTTTTTTTTTTCCAGAATCAAACTGGTTCACGGTGGTGTTCCTCCTATCTAATTCCTCCTGCAGGTCTGTAATCTGAATTAGAGAAGCAACTTTTTTCTCATAGTATTTTAATAGTGCAAAACAGGTCCATTATGTATCTTTCTGGACTTCCTGGAAATGAAGCAGACATTAATTTAGAAAGATTAATTGAAACATTACCTCTGGCACCATTACAAGTACTTCAGCTCTTTATTGATTTGAGTTTGGCATTGACACCTAGCTTTCCTTGCAAGTGATGATGTAGAGCCTGGTGAGAGAATACGAAAGATCTTGTTACTACAAGGAGTTACTGAGGTGAATGTACATATGACATATATGTTCTCTTAAATCTTCCCACATAAGAGACATCTGTCAGATTTGTTATATTCACTGAGGCTGGTTAGAAATTTTTTCAGTAGAAAATTCCATTTCATTGCAAGCTAAATATCTCATGGCGTTGTGTCTATTTTGACAGCCTTTCTCACTGAAAGTTTTATGAGGTCCCGGTAAATCCAATAGTTGAGGAGAAGTTGAAATTAAAACCAAATTTCTCTGAGCAAAATCTAGATACTTGCAAAATTATGGTTTTTTGAAAGCCTTTTAAGGTTTAACATTCTCTCCGAAACAGAATGAAAAAAAGAATTTAAAACATCACAAAACTGTATTTCTGGTCTCTCTTAACCATCTCTGATACTCACGTAACTGTTGAATAGGATCTTCCTGCAGTCCTTTGTTAAATGTTACTTTTCAAATGTGAAAGTAAGGATTGCTATAGATGATTTTGTCTCAAACATTCAAGAAAGAAAAAAAAGTCACACAGAAGAGAGGAGGAAAAATAGGACATTTATTGAAAGGAAGAGAAGTACAATAGCTGCAGAAGCCTGAGGTAGATGCTGCACCTGAACTAAAGGCTAATGCAGTCTAATTCAAGATTTAGTAATGAAGCCAGGGAAATGTAAAAGCTCTAGAGGTGTTTGGAAGTTAATGATGCAGCATTGTAGTAAAACTCAAATTAAATTCTCAGTTCTCATTGCAAAAACACATTAAAACTAAAGTACTACAGGATAATGCTATCTCATGCTGCTTGGTGCATTACTCCTCCTGAGCCTTATTTTTTTTTTTTTTTTTTTTTTCCACTGCGAAGCAGTGACAAGCTGTTGGGTTTTTTCCACCTCATACTGCTAACTGAATTTTTTCTTAGGACAAAGACAAAGGATAGAGTTCAGAGTGACTGAAAATACAAAGTAGGTATAGAAACTTTTATGCAAACAGTGAGGAAACTTGAATATAAAAGATTGTGTCAAATTATTTGCTACAGCTCCCTGGATCATAAATAGCAATAAAACCCCAAACCACCAAAGCAAAACCACGCTATCAAAAAACCAAACAATCCACAGCTTCTTAGGCTCCTGTTTTCTGCAATATTTTCTTTAACTGTCAAGATTATGATTTTTATAGTACATTTAATTACTGTAGTTCTGTGCATACTTTCTTTCCTTTGACCCATCTAATTCAGAGTTCCACTTACAGTAATTAAAAAATCCAGTGATTCATGATTATTCTTTACTCAAAACAACTAATTTTATAATTTTCGCCAAAAATTCCAGATCAAAAAGTACCTTAAGGGTAGGATTTATGGTCTTCTCATAAGAAGAGATGCTTACAGCCAACAACATTAATAGTTTTCTATCGAATGTTGCAGATGTTAAATATTTAAAGTTCTTTTTCCCTTCATGCAAGAAATACACATGAAAAAATGGAAATTTCCAAAAAGGATTAAAATGAAGCCTTATTACACTGAATGGAGTAACAGCAATATATTTATAGCATCAGTCTCTCAAGATATCCTAAAATGCAGGAAGTTTACTGTTCTGTCTCAGGTATTTCATTATATGTTCTTCAGTAATGTTGTGTCTGAAGACAATAGTACAAACTCAAACAAATCAGGAAGACAGAGCAATAAACTTGTCTTGTACTTACTAGGGAACTAAAAAAAAAAAAAAAGTGAAAAATAGAAATAAATGTTCTAAGTACAAAATATACTTGAGAAAACTCAAAGCCTCTTACAATGATTAATAAGACTATTTGCATAAATATAGTATATAATTCTTTTAACTTATTAAAAGTTATGACATTTGATATAACCTTTAGTTCTATAGATATACCTTATCTTTGTGTAGAATAAAGATGACCATAGACAGGGATGGTACGATTAGTGTCATACTCATGTTGCTGTGAAAAATCTCAACTGAAACAATTGTGTTCATACGATCACTGAGCTTGTGCTATACATTAACATTGATATAAGAATCATTTATTTAAGTGAGTGTGCTGCAGCCACAACGATATATAAGCTCTGTATTTCTCTCTTCCCTCCCCACTTTCAACAAAAAGTTAATTATGGCTAAACTACTACCACCAAAGATTTTATGTATCATATTTACAGGGATCCAGATCTCCCTGCATGCTGAGAGTGGTAAGTGCCCAGGCTGTTCCCTGCTCACTGCAACAGCTTAATAGAATTTCCTGTCTCAGCCTCACCCTATACTTCTTGACACTGCAAGAAAAGCCTTTTAAAGTCTTATAACAGCCATAATACCACACAGAAAATAATCTTTTCATATTCATTAGGACAAAAAAATGCTAGTTGTCAACCACCAGCTACTTAGTAATTTCAGGACTTGGAAGTCCTGTTGACTAACACCCTGTATTGAGGATTAAAATGATTACCTTATTTTTGCATCTTGATTATTTATGTTATGAAGTCCTTGTTTAATATATAATACAAGTTTTATTTTCAGCTTAACAAATATTAACCTTCAGCAGATTCATGCAATTTTATGTTATTAAAGGCTGTTTCACTCACAGTTGAAATACACTTTCTTTTCTTTTTAGATGCAATCCATATTATAAATTTGAGGATATAGACTTTTTAAAGCGTTTAGGTTTTGATTTTTCACACCGGGGACTTTTAGCCACAGATATCAGTTGTAGTCAGAGCAAGAATAACAGTGAGAAGATTTTTATCTGCCACAGAAATGGGAGATCAGAAACTTCGATGTCTATGGTAGCTTGGAAAACTTGAGATTTTTCTTTTATATTGAGCCTATTATGGAACATGCCATCTGGAAGGCTATTCCCAACATATTCCCATTATATTCCCAGTTATGTCTAGACAAGCTTGAGGACTAGAAATTTTTCTGTGAGCATAGTGAAGACTCACTTAATGACAGCTTTCCAAGACCTGGACTTCAAAACATAAATCATGTATCATCAGATTTACAGTAAAATCCCTGCATTGGCAAAACATTGGTACTTCCAAAATGAGTCAGTTCAGACTGCCCGCTAACAGGGAGCATAATCATTTGCTACAGAGAAGTTAAAAAAAATCAATCAATTAAACAAACAGATAAAACAAAAAATAGTTAATCAAAATGATGATTTATTTGTGTGATCTGTTTGGCAAAATGTTAATTCATTCTCTTAAATAAACAGCAAGTAAAAATCACCCTTCCTCAAGCCACAAATTAGCCAAAGCATTCATAGATCACTCTTGATCACTCTGATAATAGGCTTTTTGCGTGGAGTCCATTTCACCCAGTGTGTAAAGTGCAGCTCCTTACTCTCAGCTTAATGCATTTAATAAAACTTAATGAAACATTTGTAAACTTAATGAAGCGCTCTGGAAATGAAAACAAAGGCAAGCCAATCTCCTTCCAAATGGAAACTAGGCCATCATGCTAGTACCACTGGAATATCTGAAACTGTGCTCAGCTTTTAGTGTGCCCTTTGGGGTTAATAATGTAGACCTGATTCTCATAGAACATCCTGTTATAGTAACTATTTTTTTTAATTAGTAACTTTAGTCAGATACAGATATTTACATTGCACTATGTATTGTTAGTGATTTTCTAGACAAGTGTAACTGCAATAAGATATTGCCATTGGTAGTACTGGATCACAGACTATTCAGTTTGCAAAACCTTAGCACTGATCCTTATGAAGTGTTCTCTGTCTGACCTTTTCTTGACTTGCTGGCAGTAGCTTTGATTTTGTTATAAACTAGTATCTAAAGAATTTGTTCTCAAACCGACAGAAAGGGAAAAGGCCATCCCCCCACCCTTCTGGCGCCTTTGTATTGCCCATCGTTTGCCTTTGTATTGTCTATCGTTTGAACCCCCTGGCCAGGACTCCTGATGGCTGCTCTGATAAGCAAAGGAGAGGGGTTCCTCCCTGCTTCATGCTGAGCCAACATGACCAAATAAGGATGAGGAGTTAACCCGCAACACGGAGAAGGACTACGGCCTGCATCCCCCACGACCAGGGGGACCAGGACGACCCCCTAGCAACAGTACGCGCAACCGCAGAACTTATCCAGATGTGCCACATACACCTGGATAAAAGGGGGACTCTGGCGGGGGTGAGGCACGTGCCGTTGGCAGAGCAGAGACTCCCTGGCCGCCCAGCGCTGTTTTGCCTGCTTGATTGCTTGCTTCAATAAATTTGGTCCTGTTAAACCTTAAATCTAAATTGGCTCCTATTATTTTATGAATGCCACTTGTGACAGATTTTATTCAATTTAGCTGTAACAATTATTTTTTTTTCCTAGCAACTAGGTGGCTATGTCTAATTTGTTTTGGTTTTGCTTATCTTTCTATGGAACACTCAGAGGTTTTATATAAAGAGTATTAATAAGTAGTTGTTTTGCGACGTGAACATAATGATGTAGCATGGAGGACTACAGACTCAGTACGACAGCAGAATCCTTGAGACGTGAGGACACAGGCTGCAGCACAGAGGAGCACAGCACAGGATCATAAGAGACAGGGTACCGGCTTGGAATTGGAGAATTCACCTATAGTTAATTAAAAAGACTTGGAATTGGATAAAATTATTTTAGAAGTAAAGAGTGTGAACCTCAAAAATCTAACCTACACAAAATGCACCATATGCAGTGAATTCACATATAGTATGAACTTTCACACCAGTAATGGAAGAGCAAAGTGTATAAGTGTATAAGCTTGTTAGAAAACATTTGAAAATACCAACCATGTTCCTGCAGTGGGGATGGGAGTGGTGGAAAATCACATCCTATTTCTCTCAGAAATAAAAAGTTACGGATTTCATTGGCATTCTTACAGTTTGATTTTGGTTTGTTTTTCAGGGTATTTGGTATTTAGGATTACTGAAGAAGATTTGCACACTAAGTGGCTACTTCAAATATGATTCAGCTTCATCTTAGTGTCCTTATGTTAAGACTTTGTGTGTATCAGTCTTTGACTATCCACACTTAAGCTTTCAATTCATTCTTTTCAGCCAGCATCCTTTGACCAAGATATGTCTTAAATAGAGGGCAAAGGCATTATCTGAGGACTGTTATGTTGCTTGCCATGTGCACAGTAATGATTTCACAAATTTTCAATTATTTTCTCAGATAACAGACCACTGTACCATTTCCCTTAGTTCTGAAATAATCTTGGCATATGAATATTTCCACAATGTTCACACACTTGCTCTTTCTTCTTGTCCAGAAGCAGAAAGGCCTTTACACATGACCCTAATGAAACTGCAGTCTGGGGGAAGATGCCCACCTACAGCAAAGATGGAGTCCTGATTTTAGCAGTTGCTCCTGCTTATGCAGGGAAGGAGAAGATAATTTCTTCTGTAGAATTCCATGATTTCCCAGGAAAACAGGCCTGTACACTAGGAAAAATGTATTGCTGACCTATCCTTTTTCTTCACTCATGTTCTTCATGTTGGCAGTACCTTACACACAACAGGGCTTTTTCAGAATTCCTTTTAGAAAACTGCCTTGATTTTTCTCTAAAGAACTTCTGCACTATCTCATTGTGTTTTACAATCAATTGTTCCTTGTGAAATGTATCTTGCAACTGAAGCTAGTGAATTACAGAATTTAAATTAGAAACTATTGTTCTGGGTTTCTTGTGTTCACAATATGAATACACTACAGTGATAATTCATAATGATACATGGCAGAAAAATCCAATACTGACAGCACAAGCCAGACAAATTCATAAACTCTATTTCCAGTTTAAAATTAGTTTTAAAAAATATTTTTGAGTATTTCTAATATTGGACCAATTCAAATGGTAGCGTGGTCAGAAATGCAGTAACAGAAGTAGCATGTATGGCTGAGGCCATAAGATTTAACTCCTTTAGACTTACAGAAACACAGATAATCCCAGGTTAGGATCTCTGGAAGGGAGATCTTGAAATCATTCAGTACTGCCTTCTTTTGAGACCAAGGCCAGCTTATTCAGGACTGTGCCAAGGCAAGGCTTGATTCCATCACTTCTCTGGGTAATCCATTGCAATGTTTATTGCTGTCACACACAAGATTTTTTTTTCATTATATCCATATGGATTTTCTCTTGAAGCAAATTGTGCCTCTTTTCCTTTCATCCTGCATCCCGGTAAACAGAGTCCCTTCATATTCACTTATGCAGCCTTCTACTGAAAGTCC
>KL289270.1:9807-23498 GCA_000699545.1 Podiceps cristatus | reverse complement strand
CCTCTCCGGGCAACCTGCTCCAGTGTTTCACCACCCTTATTGTAAAAAATATCTTCTTTATATCTAGTCTGAATCTACCCTCTTTCAGTCTAAAACTATTACCATTTTATCCTATTGCAACAGGCCCTACTAAAAAGTTTGTCCCCATCTTCCTTATAAGACCCCTTTCAGTATTGGAAGGCTGCAATAAGGTCTCTCCAGAGCCTTCTCTTCTCTAGGCTGGACAACCCCAACTCTCTCAGCCTGTCCTCTTAGGAGAGGTGTTCCATCCATCATGGCCCTCCTCTGGACCCACTCCAACAGATCCATGTCTTTCCTGTGCTGAGGACCCCAGAACTGGAGACAGCACTGCAGGTGGAGTCTCACCAAAGCAGAGTAGAGGGGCAGAACCCCTCCCTCAAGCTGCTGGCCACGCTCCTTTTGATGCAGTCTAGGATACAGTTGACCTTCTGGGCCACAAGCATACATTATCAATTCATGTCCAGCTTTTCATCCAACAGTACTCCCAATCCTTCATCCCCAGCCTGTATTGATACCAGGGGTTGCTCCGACTCAGGTGTAGGACCTTGCACTTGGCCTTCTTGAACCTCATGAAATTCATATGGGTCCACTTCTCAAGCTTGTCTGGTATCTCTGGATGGCATCCCATCCTTCAGGCATTTCCACCACACCACTAAGCTTGGTGATACCCACAAACTTGCTGAGGTGTGCACCTGATCCCAGTATCTATGTCACTGATCAAGATATTAAAGAGTACTGGTCCCAATATGGACCCCTGAGGGAGACCTCTTGTCACTAGTCTCCATCTGGACATTGAGCCGTTGACGACTACCCTCTGGATGCGGCCATCCAGCCAATTCCTCATCCACTGAACAGTCCACTGATCAAATCCTTATCTCTCCAATTGAGAGAGAAGGATGTTGTCAGGGGCCTTGTCAAAGGCCTCACAGAAGTCCAGATAGATGACATCTGTAGCTCTTCCTTTGTCCACTGATTTAGTCGCTTCATCATAGAAGGCCACTAGGTTGCTCAGGCAGAACTCGCCCTTGGTGAAGTTGTGCTGGCTGTCTCAAATCACATCTTTGTCCTCTGTGTGCTTCAGCATAGCTTCTAGGCAGGTCTGTTCCATGATCTTCCCAGGCACAGAGGTGAGGCTGACAGGTCAGTAGTTCCCAGGGTCCTCCTTTCTGCCCGTTAAAACTGGGCACAATGTTTCCCTTTTTCCAGTCACCAGGGACTTCACCTGACTGCCATGACTTTTCAAATATCATGGCTTGGCAACTACATCAGCCAATTCCCTCAGGACTCTGGGATGCATCTCGTCAGGTGCCATAGATTTATGTATGTTCAGGTTCCTCAGGTGGTCACGAACCTGATCTTCTCTTACAGAGGGAGGGACTTTGCTCCCCAGTCCCCATCTTGTGGTCCATCTACTCAAGAGGTGTGGGAAGGGAGGCTGTCAGTGAAGACTGAGGCAAAAAAAAAGTTGAGTACCTCAGCCTTCTCCTTGTCCGTTGTTACTAGTTTGCCAGTTGCGTTCATTGCAGGGTATGCTTTCTTTGACCTTCCTGGCTGACATACCTATAGAAGCCCTTGTTATTCTTTTCATCCCTTGCCAAGTTCAGCTCTAGTCATGCCTTGGCCTTCCTGACCCTATCCCCACACAACTGGGCAGCGTCCCTATACTCTTCCCACGATACCGCTTCTTGCTTCTACTGCATGTGTATTTCCTTCTTGTTCTTTAATCAATCAGGATCTTTAAACGATCAGGTCTTGACTTACCCATGCCAGTTTCTTCCCTTCCTTGTCTGATTTCTTTCACCCAGAGATCAAGAGCTCTTGCACTTTATGGGAAATATCCTCAAAGATCTGCCAGCTCTGTTCTGCTCCCTTGTCCCTGAGGGCAGTTTCCCAGGGGGTCCTATTGACTAATTCCTTGAACAGCTGGAATTTTGCATTCCTAAAATTTAGTCTTGACTTTACTCTTCACCTGACCCATATCGCTCAGGACTGTGAACTCCACCAGTGTGTGATCACTGCAGCCCAGGCTGCCTCTAATCTTGATGTCATCAATTAGTGCACTTGTGTTGGTGATCAGGTCCAGTATCTCATCCCCTCTGGCAGGGCTATTACCCAGCTTAAGAAGTTATCCTCTGTGCAGTCTGGGAGTCTCCTGGATTTCCTACAGCTCGCTGTGCTACTTTCCCAGCAGATGTCAGGGTGGTTGAAATCCCCCAGCAGGATGAGAGCCTGAGCGTGCTATGCCTCCTGCAGCTGGATTAAGAAGGCTTCATCAGTAGGCTCCCCGTGATGGGGCAGCCTGTAGTAGACACCAACCACAAGGTTCCCTTCGTTCTTTTGGTCTCTGATTTTTACCCATAAGCTTTCAACCTGCTCATACCTGTTCTTCCAAGACTTCTCTTCACACTCTATCCATTTCTTGATGTAGAGGGCAACCCCTCCACCCCTTCTTCCTTTCCTGTCCCTTCTGAACAGCCTGTAGCCATCAATAAACCACACTCCAATCATGGGATTCATCCCACCAAGTTTCAGTAATGGCAACAAGAAAAGTTACTAATTCATTTGTCTCCACTTTCCATTGCTAGAATCCCATGTCTCTTGTCTGTCTGGTTTTTTTTGCAAATGAGGGGAGAACAGATATCTTGGTGCTGTGGATGCCAAGCTTTGAAGGCATCTTGTCCGAAGAATCACTGCCCTCTTCCTGCCTTGCTTTTTGTGATCCTATTCTGCACCTAGAGGCCTCAGATCTCATCCTTTCAGCATCACTGCTGAAAGGATCACTGCTTCAGCATCACCCTACCTCTTCCAGCAGTCCCTTAATCTGACAGCTCAGTGATTTAAAGCACACCTCCTATAAACAAAGTCCCCCTCTTCTCAGCTGCTGGGAGAGCACCAGGACTTGCTGCAGCCCATGACTAACCTGAATGACTAACCACAGCTCCCCTCAGTAGCTCTGTCTGAGTCAATGCCTCTGATAAGAACAGCCCAGGGCATAGCTAGAGGTGCACCACCCTGTTTTGTGTCACCACCATCTGAAATGATCACCAGTTTTCCTACAAGAACACCAGCACAGACCTCAGTATCTCAAAGCATCATCCTGGCACATCCATCCATCCATCCATCCATCCATCCATCTGTCACTCACTCACTCACTCCTCAAACTGCTATATCTCTGTTGGCAACCCCTATTTGCAGCACTCCAGGTCACTGTGATCCCTAAATGCCAGTTAAATACTCATTAGGAAACAGGTACAGGTGATTTCTCCCACCAGCAGGTCCTTTCTTGTAAGGCCATGAAGCCTCCAAACACCTCCCAGGCGAGGTTCAATTACCTGGTGAGCATTGTTGCTGCATTCCTACAATCTGGGCACAGATGCCTTCCACTGTATCTAACTGATTGTATATAAAGTCTTGCACAGTCATATAGTGTAGCCTTACATTGTGAATTTGTGATAATTTTTAAGGAGAAAGATCTCATTCTCACCCCAGTGATAAACTTCTTAAACTGAAGGGGTTTCATACATAGCATTTTGCCTGTTCTCTAATTGCCTCCTGCCTGCTAGCACAGACATTGGAGAAGCAGATATCCAGGACCTGATACTTCTTTGAGTATTTTCAGATTCAAATTTTAGAGTTACTTCCAAAAGTATTCAAACAGAAAAGTTTTTCATTACTGTGAATGTGCAATAAGCCTTTGAATAAGATCAAGTGGAGCTGTAGCAATGTAGCTTGCACATGTAGATGTTTCATCCCGTATTTTACAAAAATTAGCCTCATTTACAGTTGTCTAGGAATGGTATAAAAATGCCTATTCACAGTTTTACCCAGGTCTAACAGGCTCATTTCATGTCATCAAATTTATCCTCATGCTTCCTGAGTTAGACGTGCATCACTTGAAGCATGCCTAGTTCAGAGTACTGATTTATGAGGCAGGATGCGCTCCCTGAGTCTAATTTGATTTAGGGAAATTTCCCAGAACTTACCAGGGGAATCTCAGTTATATATTCAGACATCATATTTCATAAGAAGATTTTACATTTTCTCCTAATGTTTTTAAAATATATCCTTAAGGCCTGAGTCTGCAGTAGTCCTCACATTAAGCTACATCACACCTTGCTGAATTTCAATGCATTTACTAAGGAAGCTTCCTGCATGATTATGCGGTGCTTGAATGTGGTCCTTAATGATTTTTTACTGCCTTTTTTTTTTTGAAATATATATATATATAACTGCGCTTTTTTTGATGATTGGGGTTTTTTTGCCTTTTTTTTTTTTTTTTCCTCCTAGTCTCTTACTTATATTGCAGAATTTCCTAGGGAATGACCCTAGGCTCAACAGAGTTGGCATAAATAACAGCCTTAGGACTTCTGTCCATTTTTGTGCATGGCTTGATTATTCACACTGTCCAACATTACACATCTAATGTAGGTTAGGAGCCTGGGATCTTTGAATAGTTGATGGACAGGCATAGGCTATTGAGATGTCTGAATTTCTCTTCAAAGCTTTCTTGTAAATAGTAGAAGCCTATGTTTCTATCTTAACTCTCTAATTTTAGATGGCTTCAGTTTTACCAGATGAACGCCTCCATGTAAGTATGGATGGCTTCAGCAATCTGAAACATGCTACCTTATATCAGGGTGACAAAGAGCTTGATTACAAAACAACTTCAGCTTCTCATTAATTCCTTGTTTCTAGAGTGCTTAGGTGGAAATGACATCTAAACACCTGGACTTGCAGGGGGGTTACTGCTCAGTGTATCTAAGCTCTTTATATAATAGATTTTCCAACTTTATTAACTGTAGAAGTCTCCCCATAAAAGAAAAAACAACCAGGCAAGTTCAATGAGTAAGTGTGTGTGTATAATCCAGCTACTTGAATAAATAATCACATAAAAAATTTCAAATATATCTGGGATGAATTGAAGTGATAAGATTATTCCAATTTATTCTAATATAACAATATGACAGGGATTACCTTGCTTTTTCTGATGAAGGAAAAATTTGTCATCAATATATTCAATTTAATGTAATAATTATTAGAAATAACACTGATATTTTCAATCTAAGTCAGTGATATTTGTTCATTTTGCTCGCTTAAACTGTTATAGCTAAGAAAGAATACATGAAAAAAATGCTCGGTAGTTTTCCATGTTTATAACTAAATTCTAGTTGGATGGAGACTTTAATGTTTTCAGTGGTCCAGATAAAATGTTTAACTAAGAATTTCCATTTTCTATTTTGTGTTGACAAGTCAGTATTTTAAAATGCCTAGCAGCTCAGTCCTTTTCTTAACTGTATAGGTCCAAATATAAAAAAGATTGCAGTGGTGCTATGTGATGTCCTGCTGTTAAACAAGAACTTCCATATCTAATGTTGTCAAACTAGTCCCCTCGAGAAATACTGGTTTTAGTAGTGAAATCTTAAACATTGGACAGCAATAAAGTAACTGAATTCATAGAATATCAGTGGAACAAACCCAGTACTAAAAAAAAAAAAAAAAACCAACAAAAAAAAACAAAAAACAAAACAAAACAAAAAAAAACAAACAAAAAATCACATTTTTCAGATCACTGATACCCTGTAGAATTACTGTCTCATCTATTGCATGTCTTTTAAAAACACATTTATATGTACCAACATAATTTACATTTTTAATAAACAATGTGATAAATTTCTTATACTGTTACAATAGAATATGAGCTGCTTTCAGCTTCTGAAACAGAACTAGTTGAATTAATTTTATTCACTGAGTAAGTTCATAGATCATAGATCATCTGTCATCTCCTTCTGGATATTATCTTAAATGCATTTTATCGGGTTTGTTGTGTTATTTGGTTTGGTTAGGGTTTTTTTGTTTAGTGATGAGGAAGGACTTAATTGGAAAAGTTATAATTATATGCAAGATATATAGTTATTTAATATCATTTGAAAATCTAATTCAAATGACAATAATTTTCTCAAATGTTACAATGCCTCAATTGTGTAGGCAAAGGAGTTATGTCCTGATAAATAACCGATATACAGAATAACTGAAGTGGATGGGGAGGATCGATAAAAAGGACGCATAAAAAATTTACACATTTGTAATATTGATTAACTTTTGTTGTTCTCTTATGCAAGTTTAATGCCTAAAGTTTCTTCCCTGCTGAGAGAGAGCGAAAGATGTAAGACAAAATTTTGTGTGTTCAAAACTAATTATGGTCAATTTTCTTGTGTCACATTCATGCTAAGCGATTATACCTAATCTTTGTATTTCTGGTCTTCTGTTGCATCTATTCCTATTGTATCTAAATGCTCTTAGAGTGAGTTACACACCTGTGATGAGATCCCAAAGGCACTTCAAAGATTCTTTGTTCTTCCCCCTTTCTCCACAGAAGAATCATAGTTTGATACGCACACACCTAGCTTTGTTTTAATCCTCCTCTTCCCTTTCCCCTTTCATGTCAGATGAGAAATAACAAAAATCCTTTTTACAAAAAAAGATAAAGCTCTTGTAATGTGTTCAAAAGGTGGTCATGCTCTGGATTAGCCCCTTTCAGGAGGTATTGTTTTCAGAGCAAAACCATCTCTTCCTCTCAGGCGGTTTTACCCTCTTTTATGTTTCCTGTATGTTGAAGAGGAGATCGTAGGCAGACATACAATAACTAGTGCAGCTACTACATCAGTTATTGTTACTAATATTGTCATTTAGCTGTCTTTCTCTTTCATATTTGCATATGTTGGACTAAAATGTACCAAAATAAAGAGCAATATGTAAGTGTGTTGATGAGAGACACTGATAGTTGTAGGTGTGCGTTACTGTCCAAGAAATAATCTGTAGGGAAGGAAACATTTGCACCAATTCTGGGAGGTAAAACTGTTTCCTTATTCATAATTCACACATTAATGTTGTTCGTATGGCAAGGAGAGAAAGAAATTATGACTCCTGCTCCTCCATGTGCCCTTGCTCCCAAAGCAGTGTAATCTGCCGTGTGGCCACTCTGCCAAATTTGTGAATCTAGAATGTCTCAGAAAGCCATATACTTCTCTGACACGTGGATAAGTTGACATTATATACATCATGCCCCAGAGTTACAGGTTGCTTCATAAGCAATATCTATATGCAGAAGAACGTTAGATTACTCTGGTACATCTAGAATAGATTTGCTCAGAATAGGAAGATGAGTGTTTGGACCCAACATCAGCTGTACAGCCCTATAAACTGCCTGTGCAGTAAATCTCACTCAGCTGCGTATGGCAGCAATAACATTGTACTAGCTGTGATGTCAAAGCATCTCATGTCTGATTCTTATGAAAAACGGAGTCATGACATTTCTTGTTACCAAACTCCTACCACACCCAAGGTGCTCTTGGTCTCTTCTTTTAAATACAACGGGACATAGGAGCTCTCTGCCAGTTGTTTAAAAGCGCAGTGAAATGAGATCCTGGTTCCTCTCTCTCTCCACTTTTTCATGGCTTCCTGTTTGCGTTCTATCTTGGCTTAAACCACTGTTGCACCATGTAAAGCATGCTCCTGTTCATAAGGGTGACTGTGCTAGCAAGAGCTATAGTTCAGATTCTGTCATCTACCTGTCCAAGAAACAATTGCTGCTGGACTGTAAAAGACTGATCCTTTACCATATCACATTTACCTGTCTGCTGTTCCAGATCTATTGCCATGCAGGACTCAAAGATTAGATGTAGCTCAGTAGAGTAGTGATGTGGGTGTTGACCGCTTTTCTTCCTCGGTGCTCTGATATGTTTTGCTTTGTACCTGGAATATGTGCTGTATTTTCAAGCAAATCACCTTTTGACAGTTGTAGCACCCTCATTCAGGTCTCTGCCCTCTCTCCTGCTCAAGCTGCCTGGCTGCTTACTCAGCCTGAGAAAAATGACTTCTCTTGGCTTTTACCTCTTTACCAACTTGAAGTATCTGCTGAATAAGCACTTTTACAATAAATGCAGACAATGTATGTGTACTTTTGGAAACAAAGGCTCTTCCTCCAAGTATCTGTACAGGTATAACTGTTCTGTGGCAAAAGCAGAAACACCCTGAAATGCAACTACACCTCTCCCCACCAGAATTTAAACACATTTTCTTTCTGCCTGTATCTTTTCAGTAAGAGAAAAATGCAAGTTTATTCGTCTTCATGATATTTTTAATATGATTCAATCCAGCCTCTGTGTTCTGAATTGCATCACCCAGAGGTTTAGATCACTGGCAAACTTAATTCTGGTGTCTAGGCAGTGATAAGGTACCCCATGCTTATCACAGCTTGTTCCTGCAGTAGAACTTCTAAACATTAGTTAGGCTCCCAGCCTTCAGATATGACCTGAATTGTATTTGCTTGGAAAATAGTGTTATAAGAGTTGTAAGAAGGCAACCAGACAATGGTTGCCTTCACTTAAGTTTTTTGTTACTATGTTATAATTAATATCTACCTGGTTATTAGAACTATAGTCACTAAATGCTGTTCTGAATACTGTTTAAGGTTGTCATGGTACAGTTCCATATATTACTACAATTTGCTTGGAGTTTTTTTCAGTTTGTAATGGTAAGTAATAACAGCATTGGTGAATGAAAAGAAATAGACAGAAAGAAAAAAAAAAAAAAGCAAAAACAACAGAGTCAGGATCTAAGGTACAGCATGCACTACATAGGAGAAATATTATCTGCAATGTCCAGATAGGAATGATTGTACACAGTTGTAGCCACAGTGCTGTCTTCCTCACAAGTGTGTTCATATCTTATTACAAAATTTTCTTATGGATAAAATCCTTGACTGTTTTGACTTATCCAGACTTGGGTTTTTTTTCCCAGACTTTGAACTTTTTGAGAACACAGAAATATTTTAATTGGAAAAGTATCAAAAAGGAGATATTGTTGACTCATGTTTTTAACTTGAGAACCAGATAAATCCTGTGACTTTTTTTTTTCCCATTATTTACATTTTTTTTTCCTTTTATATTTATCTTTATGGAATCCAGCTTTGGTAAACTAGAAACCCTCACTATTCCAAGATCCTCCAGGTTCCAGAATCCAAAGCTAGTTCATGACTAGTAGGCTATGAAAGTGGTATCATACTTTTAATTTGGCACAAATACACAGTAATGACAAGGGTTTTCCACTAGTTGGGTCAAATACACTTAATGTGTTGTATAATAATTAAATGATGTCTGACTGAAGCCTCTTTTGGCTTCTTATTATTTGTAGATTATATTGTATATTTGGGCATAGTGAAGACCTTTCCATCATGGCAGAGAAAGATAGTAAAAAAAAAAAAAAAAAAAAAAATCAACCCAGAAAGAAAAATAGACATTGATGACCTATTTTAGGAAGAGGGGGGAAAAATCCTCAGATCATTTACTGTGACATATTAATATTTTTCCCTAATAACATAAGGATATGGGATATCCTTATAACAAGGGATATCCTAAGCATATGCTTTATTTATTTATTTTTTATCATTGTCCCATATTTCTTTTGTAACTTTCACTTTCTATGAACAGAACAAGATTTCTTTGCTTTTTGTTCATTTTATAACATCATAGTCTTTTGTTTATGTAAAAAGACTACAGACAGTACTGACTAGTAAAATCAGTCTAATTCTACAATTTATTATAGTTGCTAAAGACATACCAGACTTGGAGATGAAAATGGGATAGTAAGAATATTTGCTGAGAAAGTCTTACCAATGCAAGAACAAACCAAAGTTTTGACACATAGAAGAGGGGCTGAGGTACATTATTTATCAGCATGAGAAAGCTATTAGTAGAAAACGAAGAGGAATTCGTCTAGAGACTGATTACAAGAACAAAATGTTAATCTTAGTTCTGAGGGGCTTCCTTGTATAGAAGGTCAGAGGAATTATCTGAATGTGTGGTGATGAAATATTTCCTTGACATTAGGTTTTTTGAGATTTTTCTGGCCTTGCATTTTATTTTCGTACATATTTTTATGAAACATTGCATGTCTTGTGCTGGTGTGGTCTAGCTAGAAACGAAGTGAGGAATGTCCATTAAATCCAGATTAGGTTACAATTCGGAATTAAATTGTAATATAAATAAATTGAAATTAATAATATTGAATGTAACTGAAATTAATTGAAGTCTAGTTGAATTAAAAGTGTATATGAATTAAATATGCATTTTTTTATTTCTGTGCTTGCACATAAAATGATACTTTTATATGTAATTCTTTCCCATTGTAAAGAACACATTGGCTTTTATGTCAATGACACAGATTCAGACTTAATGTAAGGAAGTGCTTCTAAAAGACTTTGTTTCAATTTCCTTCACTTTACCCTGTATTTACTAACAAGGATTTCTGACAGCCCAGCTATTTTGTATTCTCTTGCAAGAGGCAGCAAAACCTTCTGGAGAGTCCCCAAGTTCTGCCATCTTAGACGTATATTTTTCTGCTGGAATGTGTAAAATACCTAAGAACCTAATACTGATCCACAGTCATGCACATTTAGTTCATTTCATTAATTGATAATGACACATTTATTTGCACTTTCAGCTTTAATAACTAGATTTCAATAGCCGTCATGTATCTGTAAAAGTGTATATTTTTTAAACCTGCAAAATCTTGCAGGATATTATTTGTACCAATGAAAAAAATATCCACATTCTAAACAATTGCACTGTCAGGGAAATTTTTTAAATCAATTTGAATTGAATCAGCATGGATGATATTTAGGCAAATAGTTCAAACCAGATAATTCTAGATAAACATTATAGTGTGTGTATGTGGGAGGAGGTAATGTATATATGTGGTTAGTTCTTTCTATAAATATGCAAAACAAAGGATTATGGAGACTTTCAAAAAGTTCTTTGGCTGGAAGAGTTTGCTTCATTTGTAATGTGAGTAGTATCAGTTGCAAAGACAGCCTCTCACCTGTCTCCTATTGAGCTAATGCAACCCTTTACTGTGCATCTCACAATACTAACCTCCTGTCCATCCTAAAACACTCAATATTACCACCGGGAATCTGTATGTCATGTTAAGCACCTTGAAAAGGACATGCCTTAGGAAAGTCTCAAGTCTAGCAAGTAAAGCATTTCTACAGTTGTCACATCAGCTCAGTATGAACTTTTAGATCCACATCCTAAGAATAAAATATTCTATGGCTTTGACTTTTCTGTTAAAATCTTGAGTCACTATCTTCTCTTTACCTACACCTCCTGTGTTCAACACACACAAAAGTGTACCAAGGTTACTACTTTTGTGTAAGAAAAAAGAATCCCACAGCGTTTCTTTTTAATAACGGTTCAGCTACAAAATTTTATTGGTATCCTTCTATGTTCCCTCTAGAGGATGTAATGCATAAAAGCATTGCCACGGAACATATAAAATTACAAATGAAATTTATTGTAAAAAGTAGAATGTCTTCTAGACTGGTGTCAGTATTTATTTCATTCATAAATCAAAACTGCAGGTATAATATATTCATTGTCAGCAAGTTCATGTGTGTAAATTGCCATCCAACAGTATTGACTGATATAAGACAGATATTGAAAAGACAATTTAAATTTACTCTTCCAAACATAAACTGTTCCACAAAAAGCACTGTAAAAACTCCTTCAAGGTTTTGTGTTGTGCTTCACGTTTATGGTTAACTACATAATTTGGTTGTGTCATAATCCACTGTGTTTGGCAATTTGGCATTAAAGGCCTGCAAAGCAGATTGAATCCTCACCACTTCACTGGTAGACAGTTTGAGTCTATGACGAAGCAAGCAAGAGAAGAGGTCTAGACGACGTTGACCAGGTGGAGAGAGTTTATTTACACGATCCCGTATCTCTAACAACTGCAAAAGTGCTGAGTCCTGTGATCCCTGAGTATAGGGGTAGTCCAGCTGCAAAATCAAGTCTCGAATTGCTTCTGGGTCGAAGTGCATGCTGTAGCCAAACACTTGGATGTTATTGATTTTCATGTAGCCCAGATTTCTTGAGGGATCAATAAATTCCAGGGGCTCATAGTAGATGCTCTCATTACCATTTGGACCATTTGTCTTTATTCGACTCCTCAAATAGATGTGTACAGTTTCAAAAAATGTCTTCCACTTGTTGCCCAGAGTCAGTGTCCAGTTATAACACTGAAGAGGTAAGTCCAGTTTAGTCCGCTCCCAGTCTGGGAAATTATTTTCATTCACAGGCATAAACCAGCTCTCAGAGTGGCTGCCCCCAAAAGGGTTGACGTAAACAGCAAGAACGGGCTCTAAGGTGCTGTTTTTAGTTAGGCAAATTTGAAGAGAGAGGCCCAGTATCATATGGACCAGGCTAGACTTGTACTTGTTACTCTTAAGAGTAAGGAGCATCCGCTTGCGCCAAGAAGGATCAAACCAGCTGTTGAGGCGCATGTCATTGCTGATGAAAATGGCATGGACCTCAATTCTCCGGTCTGTCTTCTGCAATAAATATTTCATTTCCAGGTCCTGAAGGTCAGTCTCAAACCCAATGTAGTGCTCTGTCGATTCTGCCACTTCAGGCTTGCAAAGCCCTTGGCTCAGCATATAGCCAGCATTGCAGCTCCCACAGCGGGTGCGATTGTCAGGAGCACAGCTCAAGCACGCAGAGCCATCTCCAACTGTGCAGGGAAGGAACCCATGGCAGGCAACGTGGTCATTAGGGCAGGTGCATGTGTGAGTCTCTTCAGAAAAGCTTCCCAGGAGGCCATTTTCATTGCAGTAGAGAAAGGACTGGATGCGGTTGAGCCAATAGTTGGAAGATCTGCAAAATTAAAATAACGTATTTTAACACAGAGACCTGCACGCAATAAACACAAAGAGAAAAATAAAGCTATCTTTAGTAGCAGATTAAAGCATAAAATCTGATCACAGCATCTGCTGTCAGAAAGATACATGTATAAATTCCCTTTTAACAATGCAAAATCACAAAAGGATAGTTTCCTTATAAACTCACAGGCATAACAGGAACATTTGATTCATGTATTTACTCTCTCTGAGAGATCCATTTTTCTGTAATTGTCTTCAGATGAACATCTTGAAATCCTATGCCATTGGAATTATTTTTCCTCATAGTATTTGATTAGGGAGGTGCTTTGTATGTACCTAAGTGTGTATAACTCTGTACCATCTCTTCATTTCATTATGAAGATTTTTGTAAACTTGCAAGCTTTCTTTTTATTGTCTGGAGCTGCCTGGATTTATAGACAATGAGCCAAAATGCTTTCCTGGAATAGCAAATAGGACCCCCAAACCCACTAAAACAGCCAGTCTTAATTCTTCAGATGAATTCCAGCACAACTAAGTCCCTACAGGAAGCCATGCATAAACATGCTGTGTTTATTTTTCATCTTTGGTGATGAAACTAAAAGATCACTTTAATGTTCTTCTTGTCATCTGATTTTGGTTTCACTAGAAGCATCAGGTAATGTCCTACATCACACTGGGAAAAGACACTGAAACCAACAGTTTAGGCTGATGAGGCGTAGTTGCTAGAAGAAAGACAACGGGAACAATGGAGTCACATGGAAACAGTCAAGAGAAAAACTATAATCTTTCTTTTTCTGTATATTTCAGCTCCTATTAATCTTAGCAATGCACAGTTTAAAGAACTTAATATTTGGGCTGCTGCAGAGCCAGATCTATTGTTGCCACATGAATGATGATGGTTGTATGGTTTCTTCCCTTTTCATTGCATTGTTTCAAAAAGAAAATGCAAGAA